>OVAX01000048.1:13349-157704 GCA_900406405.1 Lepidium africanum
TTTTTTTTTTTTTTTTTTTGTGTATTTATTTATTTGTGATTTTCTCAATATGGTGGTATAGATGACCTATGAAAATAGTAATGAGTTTACAGATCCGTCTCGTAAATACAAAAAAAAATAACAAAAAAATTTGCTAAAGTTTTTACATAAAAAAAATAATTGACCGGGGAAAAAAATTGTTAAGTTTTTTTTCAATTGACTTGTTGGAAGAAAACAAATCAGAAAACAAGAAACAAATAAATAAATTAAAGAAAAATATCTAGGAGAGAAATATTCAATGTTATTAATGATTGATTACATTGGGGTAAACATAAACCTAAGTTATTTGGTATTTATTTCACATATTTACATTTTTATCAATCAAATATATCAAGAAATTAATGAATCAACCAAAAATGGAAACTTAACAATTCCAATATTTTCCATAATCATCTGTCCATGGTAATTTATAGAAAACAACAACGTACATATAAGAAATGGAAACCATAAGCTTGATAAATACTCAAGCAACCCAACAACAAAATTAAGCAACATTACATTGATTCTCCCACAAATTACTCTCTTCACATATCTCTCTGTTCTCTCATCTCTTTGATTTTCTTCGTCAATTTGTTATTGACAATGGCCATCGAAGATGCAAAGACGGAGACTTCAGAGTCAAGCAACTCTTTCTTGCCTCTTAAGAAACGTAAGAGACTTGATGACGTATCAGAACTTACCCGAATGGTTGAGTCCAGTACCAAGACGGCTACGAGTTCAGGCAATGTAAAGTACAAAGGAGTAGTTCAGCAGAAAAACGATCGCTGGGGGGCTCAGATTTACGCAGACCAGGAAAGGATTTGGCTTGGTACTTTCAAATCTGCTCTTGAAGCTGCTGCTGCTTATGACAGTGCATCAATCAAGCTTCGAAGCTTTGATACTAACTCTCACAGAAACTTCCCTTGGTCTGATATCACAGTCCACGAACCGGACTTTCAAGAATGCTACACAAGAGATTCTGTGTTAAAGATGATCAAAGATGGTTCTTACCCTCACAAATTCAGAGAGTTTCTTCAAATTCGATCTCAGCTTGTAGCGAGTATTAACATTGGAGGATCAAAACAAGTCAGAGGAAGATCTAACAAGTGTTTTTCATGTACGCAGCTATTTCAAAAGGAATTGACACCAAGTGATGTAGGTAAACTAAATAGGCTTGTGATACCTAAGAAGTTTGCAGTGAAGTATTTACCTGTTATAAACAATGAGAGAGAAGAAGAGGAAATTGCAGGAGATGTGGAAGTTGTGTTTTATGACAGAGCAATGAGACAATGGAAGTTTAGGTATTGTTATTGGAGAAGTAGCCAGAGTTTTGTTTTCACTAGAGGATGGAATAGTTTCGTGAAGGAGAAGAATCTCAAGGAGAAAGATGTTATTGTTTTCTACACTTGTGATGTTCCAAACAATGTGAAGACATTACAAGGTCAAAGCCAGAAATTTTTGATGATTGATGTTCATTACGTTTCAGATAAAGCTTCTGTAGTTCCTGAGAAAGTAAACAAGAGGGTTCATGAAAGTTTTGATGAAGAAATGGAAACAGAACACTTTGTTAGTTCGAAGTTAAAAGATGAAGAAACCAAACTAGAGGAGAAGGGAGAAGGGTTTATGTTGTTTGGTGTAAGGATCCAATGTTCTTAGCCAAGTTCTTACAGAAGAAAAATAATTAATTAGAGGCTAATTTTATTTGGTTTTAATTTTAATAATGTATTCTTTTAAATTGCAAACTTTCTAAAGATTAGTAAATATAGCAATTAGATATAATATTACCATAATGGTTATTCGAAACAACTCTCTCTAAATCTAATCAGAAAAAGACTTAGCTCATTATCTTTTGGTTTTGGCTTGTGAAATCTACATTGATGGCCTTGATATTGATACAATCTACATTGATTTATAATCAAACTTCAAATTTTAAACAGTATCACGTAAACACGATTCTCTTGAAACGAAATACAATAGTTTAAAATGTTACCTAAAAATTTTATATATATATATATATATTATATGTTAATTTTGATATTTAGAAAGCATAAAATAAAATTATTGAAAACAATGTTTAGAATAAAATAATGTTAAAATTTTTAATTACTATTAAAATAGTATTATTTTACTAAACTAAATATTCACCAATGTTGATAAAACTTTGGATACATTTCTCACATTCAATAATTTAAAAGTTATTATTATATTAATATGACTTTCGCACTGAAGCTCTAATAAGTTTTAAAATTTACATATAGATCATCCCAAAAAATATTTTAGATAACAATTAATAAAATTAATTTTCTTCTTTTAAGTTTGACTCAGCTAATGATTTTGGCATTGGAATTCGATATATTTCCCTCTAGGTAATAGTTTATTGGGTTATGTGTTGTTGACAAAAAAGAATTAGTATAACTTTTACATAAAAAATTATTGACAGGAAAAAAAAAAGTTATTGAAAAAAAATTCAATTGACTTGTTGAAAGAGAAACAAATCATAAGTGGCTTTTTATTTAGTGACAAACGGTAAGTCTACTAAACGCATGCGCACTTGCATATTCAGGAATCGAGTCCCGCTGCCTGTATTATATGTCGGAACTTGTTGATAAAAAAATAAAAAATAAATAAAAACAAATCAAAAAACGAGAAGCAAATTTTGTTGGTGGGCGAAAACGAGAAGAAAAGAAACAAAAAGAAAGAAATCTAGAAGAAAAACATTCATGTTTTTTATGATCGACTACATTAGGGTAAACAAAAACCCTAAGTTACATGGTATGTGTATCTCACTCAATTACTTTTTTATCAATCAATATATCAAGAAATTAATGAATCAACCAAAGAATGGAAACATTGCAATTCCAACATTTTCCATAATCATCCCTCCATGGGAATTTATAGAAAACAACATCAGATACGAAATAGAAAATATTAGCTTGATAAATACTCAAGCAATTCACCACAACAACAAATCAAAAAAACATAACATTAATTCTCCCACGATTTACTTTCTTCACATATCTCTCTGTCTCTTTGACTTTCTTCATCAAATTGTTTCAATTAGTTATTGACAATGGCCATCGACGATGCAAAGACAGACACTTCAGAATCAAGCAACTTTTTTTTGCCTCTTAAGAAACGTAAGAGACTTGATGAAGCACCAGAACTTACCCTAATGGTTGAGTCTAATACCAAGACGGCTACGGGTTCAGGCAACGTAAAGTACAAAGGAGTGGTTCAGCAACAGAATGGTCGCTGGGGGGCTCAGATATACGACCATAAAAGGATTTGGCTTGGTACTTTCAAATCTGCTCCTGAAGCTGCTGCTGCTTACGACAGTGCATCCATCAAGCTTCGAAGCGTTGATGCTAACTCTCACAGAAACTTCCCTTGGTCTGATATCACAATCCACGAACCAGACTTTCAAGAATGCTACACAAGAGATGCTGTGTTAAACATGATCAAAGATGGTTCTTACCCTCACAAATTCAGAGAGTTTCTTCGAATTCGATCTCAGCTTGTAGCGTGTAATAAGATCGGAGGATCAAAACAAGTCAGAGGAAGATCTAACAAGTGTTTTTCATGTACGCAGCTATTTCAAAAGGAATTGACACCAAGTGATGTAGGTAAACTAAATAGGCTTGTGATACCTAAGAAGTTTGCAGTGAAGTATTTACCTGTTATAAACAAAGAACAAAACGAGATAGAAGAAGAGGAAATTGCAGGAGATGTGGAGGTTGTGTTTTATGACAGAGCAATGAGACAATGGAAGTTTAGGTATTGTTATTGGAGAAGTAGCCAGAGTTTTGTCTTCACTAGAGGATGGAATGGTTTTGTGAGGGAGAAGAATCTCAAGGAGAAAGATGTTATTGTTTTCTACACTTTTGATGTTCCAAACAATGTGAAGACACTAGAAGGTCAAAGCAAGAAATTTTTGATGATTGATGTTCATTACTTTTCAGACAAAGCTTCTGTGGTTCCTGAGGAAGTAAACAAGAGGGTTCATGAGAGTGTTGATGAAGAAATGAAAATAGAAGACTTTGTTAGTTCGAAGTTAAAAGATGAAGAAACCAAATTAGAAGAGAAGAGAGAAGGATTTAAGTTGTTTGGTGTAAGGATCCAATGTTCTTAGGCAATTTTTACAGAAAAAAAAATACTTAATTAGAGGTTAAATTTTGTTTGGTTTCAGTTTCAGTAATGTATTTTCTGAATTGCAGATCTTTTAAAAATTAGTAACTATAGATATATATAATACTACCATAATGGTTGAGTTTGAAACAACTCTCTATATACCAAATCATCCATGAAAGAAAAAAAGAAGACTTAAGTCATTAGCTTTTGGTCTTGGCTTGTGATTTCTAATTTGATTTTTGCTGAACTTGAACTTGTCTTCATACTTGAATGTGGTAAAGCACAAGCATGCTGTAAGTTTCTTGTCAATAAACCGATATAAACAAAGCTCAGAGTTTAACTTAAGAGAGAAATTATACTAACACTAAAATCAAGTGGTGTGGATTAATATATTTACAGCTCAGAGATTACATTTTCCTTTACAAAGAACTAAAACATATTTTGTTTTGCTATAAGGTAATTTGGACGAATCTAAATAATCGTTGGACACTTATATGAATATCTGCGAGAGATTCCGGTCCTTCAAATATTTCCATTTGTCTACATAATGCAATGCTACTATAGCTGAATTGGGACAAAATCATGAGCATAAGATGTGTGTTTTTTTGTTCGCATTTTCTTTCACAAGACCGAGATTTCTGACATTGAAAATCAACACATCATTCTTCTTTCACGGTATATTTCTTTAGAGGTTAGAGAAGTCTAAGTGAACTTATGTCTCATGGACTTTCGAATTTCGATATCAAATTTAAACCACTATTCTATAATCATTTAGTCAGCTCAATAGGCTTGTTGGCATGATATATACAATACTTTTGCTTCATAATAATTTTTGAAAATTTAAATATATAAGCTATTTAATTGAAATTTATTTTAAAAGATAAATTACTTTTACTGAATAACATCTTACTCATTCTTTCTACTAATAGCATCGACAAAAACTTGATTTATAACCAAATTACTTTTACTGAATTTACCATATGGTGCCATGGGAACAAAGTAACTCGCTCACAGCTTCTTCTCGGCAACCATAAAAAGTTAAGAGAACATATACAAATATCAACAGTGACGAAAAAAAAATCAAAATTATTTTAATGTGTCTTGGTTCGTCCCTAAAGTATTAGAAAACCAAAGAAATTGAAAAAGGTGACGCTTTGAAAGGAGCAATGGTAAATCAGAGTAAAGGCAAAGAAGCTCGTCACGATTTTTGTGTGTGTTTTTGGTTTTCAATAAGCAGAATCAGGTCTCTTGCTCAACGGTGAGTTCTTCTTATCTTATTCTTAACTTTATTTTCAAGTCTTCTTTATATGGAAATGCGCACACGTGTTATTGCTTCTGGTTTCGGTGGATCCAATTATTAAACATATTATTCTCTTGGATTTTTATGCTTTTTGGTTGGAATTTTGAGTTTTATCTTCTCATCTCTTGATTCTGTTTCTCTATTCCTTCGTAACCCATTTGGATCAGAAGCTCTTCGCTGTCATCAGGTTTGGTGTTACCTATACTCATCTGGGTATTATCAAAGTACAAGCTTTATATTCTAATATTGCCAAATCTGTAAAAATATTAATTGATTTTTCTATCTTGTGAATTGTGGATCTGATTTTGGTTCTAATCGATTCTGAGTTTCTTTCTTAGTGTTAGGGCCGATACAATGATTTGGTGCTAGAATAGATCAGATCAAGACTCCTCATTCTCGTTTTTAGTAGCTTATTTTCACGTTTTATGTCTCTTCCTTGTGTAAAGATCTTGTTTTTGTTCCTTTTGGTATTGGTTATTAGTTAAATGAAACAGCTCAAGATTGTGAATATGAAGAAGATCTTAATTGATAATGGTTTTTTGGATTGTAGATAATTTGAGTTTTTAAGATGGAAGGAATCATTGTGAGAAGAGTTATACCATCTGACAACAGTTGTCTCTTTAACGCAATTGGGTAAACAACAGCTTTTGATTTAAGAAGAAGTTGTATAGGTTGATGTTTTGAGGGTTTTGTTTATTTTTGAAGTTTCTGTATTACAGTTATGTCATGGACAAAGACAAAAACAAGGCTCCGGAGCTGAGACAGGTTTGTTCATCTATTTCTGCTTCTCTGATTTGTTATAGTTCAGCTGCATTCTAATGTTTAGCTTCTTTAGGTTAGTAGTAATGAAGCTTCATAAGGTATGTTTAAGCTTAGATGTTAATGATTCCTTTTTTTGTCAATCTCGATATTGTTAATATCAATTCCAAACATTGGAAAAGTTGTAAGTAAGACTTGGAGTAGGTTTATGGAAGGAATGTTCCCATATGAATTGAGTATTTCAAGTAATTGCTCTGTGAATTTTGATAAATTGCTCTGAAATGTTGATTTGGTGCTACTTTGCTAAGGTTATAGCAGCAGTAGTTGCAAGCAACAAGGAAAAATATAATGAAGCCTTTCTAGAGAAGCAGAATGAAGAATATTGTGCTTGGATTCTCAATCCGGAGAAGTGGGGAGGTACATCTTCATAGTTGCTTAAGTATGGGTTATCAACAGAATTTAGTTATATGTATCAGGCGATATATGTCAGTAAATGTCTCTTGTTTGGTCATGCTCAATCATGGCTAATATTGTGCTTAATCATCAATAGTCTTTCCGTTTTGTTTTTGCTTTGTGCAGGTGCGATTGAGCTTTCCATATTAGCAGATCACTATGGTCGTGAAATTGGAGCTTACGATATTCAAACTGGTCGGTGTGATGTGTATGGACAGGTATCATCATAGTCTTACATACAAAATATTAGAAAGAAACAACATAAAAAGGTAAAACAGTGGTTTTCCCTTTTGTAGACGAAAAACTACAGCGAAAGAGTTCTGCTGATCTATGATGGTCTTCATTACGATGCTCTTGCTGTAAGTTTATATATTCTCCATTGAAACTTGATAATCAAACTGGTGGCCTAATTTTTTCCTTGCTGCAAACTTCCAGTTGTCTCCATTTGAAGGAGCCGAGGAAGATTTCGATATGACTATATTTCCAGTTGGTAAAGATAGATCCATTGGTTCAATCGAAGGGCTTGTTCTGAATCTAGTAAAGGACCAACAAAGGTAATAGATAAGTGAGAACCACAGTTTTGTTAAATGTGGCTTTAGGAAACAAGAATAAACCCTGTGATTTGGTTTATCTGTTTTAGGAAAAGGAGTTACACAGATACAGCAAACTTTACTCTCCGTTGTGGAGTATGCCAGATTGGAGTTATTGGACAAAAGGTCATTGGCTTTGTTTCCTTAATTTTTCATTTGGATTGTTTCATAGATCACTGAGTTTAAACTCTGAAACATCTTGTTGAAACTGAAACAGGAAGCTGTGGAACATGCTCAAGCAACTGGTCATGTTAACTTTCAAGAATACAAATAAGCGAATGATTACATTGATTCTTTCATACAAATCCAAGAAAGGAGAGAGTAAACAACAAAATGATTGTGCTTAGTTCTAAATTTCTATACTGTCAACAATTCAAATTCAATCTGGTGTACAATTACCTTGTATTGTTTCCTTTCTTTAGCTATATCCTCTTTAGAGTGAGGATGATTGTTGTCTCACCAATGATATCATAAAAAATTAGAAACCCATTGTCTTCATTTCCTTTGGGTTTAAATCAAAAGTTTCCATTCTATTACATGTTTTTTTTGTAAATGACTATCTGGAATCGAACTCCGATGGAGAAGACAAATGAATATTAAACCATTCGACCAAAAACGTTCCCGAGAATTTAGACAAAACTAGTAACTATATTGATATTAATTGATGAATAAGTAAGTTTCTAAGGAACATTAGCGTCTCTTACTCTGCTAAATGTTTTTTCTTCCATAATGATGAGATAATAATATTAGAGTACATATTGTTTAATCTTGCTAATGACCAAATGAACATACATAAGCTAATCTCCGGACTAAACTGCTCTCTGGCTCCGACTGCTTCACCGAAACATTATTACTTCATACAGAATCACAAACCGGTGAGAGATCAGAGAACTGCTAACAGTGAGCCGGGTATTAAAATCTGGTTCAGCTGTGACCAAAAACGGTTTGGCTCCTAAATCTTCTGTTTAAGGACATGCTTTAACTGAACCTTTTGGCTTTCGATTCGAGCCTCAATGAGTTTTGCCTTCAAACTATGCTTCTGTGCACCTCTAGGCCATTCAATGCAACCTTTCATTCCTCCTCGGTTCACATGAGGATGATTTGCAGATTCTGGTGAAGAGTTCCATTGTCCAACCAAATCCATCATAGGGCTGAATCCGCCTTTGCTCGAGACTCTATCCGGTGAAACCATCCCCACGCTTGATTTCCTCCCGTTTGAAACCCTTCCTCCATTCATACCTTCCATTGATATTACCTTGTAGTTGCTATCTCTATCTCCATTGCTTGCACCTGATGATCTCCACAGCTTTGCTATTGATGAAACTTTTTTGGATGACCGTCTTGGAATGGAACATACTTCGCTTATCTCTGTGGTTGGAGTCATTGTTTCATCCCAAACTTTGCCTAAAAACTCTGTACCACCACTTGAGGCATTGCTGTCTCGATGATGGTGATTGTTGTTGTTCACAGAAGGAATGCTTCCATCTGGTGAGTAACTTGATCCTTGTTCTTCAAGGTGGCTCACTGTTTCCCAACCACTATCATCTTCTTCGATATCTCCATTCTGGTGAGTAAAAGCATCTGAATGTCTCCCTTTCTTGTTGATCACATTGACATCTGGACTGACCGTATGAACTTTAGAACCATGGCTGATTTGACTGTAGGCAACAGATTTCTCCATTTCTCTATCATGGCCTTCATCGAGATTCATTTCTTCAAATACAGCATATATATCATCCGGGTTTGCAGGCTCGTATGTAAATTCTTCGATTTCTTGAATATTAACCGATGCAGCAGTTTCTCTTAATAACTCTGCCTCTCTCACCTCTTTGACATCTGTAACTACATCTCTTGACCTAAGAAATGCTTCCAGATCTCCTACAAGCTTGTTCATTTGTGAGTACCTTTCCTCCAGTGCTACTTTGGCATCAATAAGCTTCATCTGGACACGTTCCTCCCGCCAGACCTCAGCCATCTGCAGCATTCTTCTTTCATCATCTACTTCTTCTCTGAGGCTCATGGATTCTCTCTTCAATGCTTCGATCTCAGCTTTATCTTCTCCTATTTCCTTCGCAAGTTCATCACAAACTTCCTCAATCAATTCTCTGGCCTTCCTTTCCTTTTCGTAGTCCTGCATGTACCGCTTCACAGCTAACTTAGAATCTGCTAGCTCATTGACTAATTTATGATTAACGATTTCTAATCTCTGGCGGGTTTTCTTCTCTCTGTTCATATCAGTTTTCATATCATCAATGATTGCTCGGACCTTCTCGTGCTCCCTACTCCGCCAAGCAGCCCTCTCCTCGCTAACTTTCCTCAAGAACTGCTCGAGCTTCTTTTTATGAGATCGCTTCTCGCTCTCGAGATCCTCAATGCGAGCATGTGCTTCCTCCA
The DNA here is from genome assembly GCA_900406405.1 of Lepidium africanum. Lineage (NCBI taxonomy): Eukaryota > Viridiplantae > Streptophyta > Magnoliopsida > Brassicales > Brassicaceae > Lepidium > Lepidium africanum. The sequence goes on from OVAX01000048.1 coordinate 22,992, forward strand.
GCTCTACTTCAAGAGAAGAAACCAATGACACAGCATTCACTTGCTGATCAATACGCTTCATGTTGCTATAAATTTGCTGTACTTCATCCATCGTATCTAAGCAGACCGGATCCCATTTTGTCGCCCCCTCCATCGCTGAGTGGGGAAATGGCATTGAAGGCTCGAGCTGACAAGAAAACAATAGAAGACTTGAGGTCAAGAAACCATAAAGAATCAATGCATGACTTAATTAATATCAACAACAAAAAAGACCTTCAAGGACGAGGACAAAAGTATCCAAGTTATTAACATATTAAATCTTCACAGCCATTAAAAATCGCATTGCCATATATGGTAAAACTGACTAAGGCCTCGTGGAACCAACATGAACTCTCAGATTCATAATCAATCAGTACACCTTCTATTGGTAAATTTCTAAGTTTAAAACTATATTTCCAACTAGAATTGTAAGGGAGCTCTAGGTCTTTGGAGAGTAAAGAGACAACGGATCTTGATTTCCAAGCTAGTTCTATCTATTTTTCCAGCTAACATCATATACACCTCCAAGGTGAAGAGATTAACACACCTTACACAAAAATCCATTTTTCGTTGTAGCAATAGTGCTAGGGTTCTGCCTTATCGTATTGCCTTGACCACCAGAAGGTTTGTCACTATGGTGATACAGATATGGAACACCCATGTATCCAGCATTGCCCTACAAGGAAAACAACAAGATAACTTAGAACTGAAAGCTAATGAAGATATATTTCTTTCTCCATATGTGCTTCCGTCAGATCTTCACTTATATATAGTTGTTTGAGAAGTAAACAATCAACAGATTAACCAGACTAAATCAAAAATTACTACCCATATAATCAGATAAACAGATACAGCCAAACGAATGCTCGTGAGAAACCTGCAAATGCAATAGTCAATCCCCTGAGTAGGATTTCTAGTTATGTAGGGTAATCATTTGAGATCATCTTATACTTCAATGAAAAGTACCTCATTATCACAATGCAAATCCTAAAATGCAGATAAGAGCATTGGTTTCAATTCCTAAGTAAAAATCCCAAAACCATTGGATCTCAAGAACCAGAAAATTCTAAAAACACAATGAATTAGTACCTGAAACCCTAACCCCTCTTTCCCCTTCCTCTCTCCGCCACTAGAAGCCGAGTCCGGGATTTGCAACCGCCATAATCCAGCAGCAAGTTTCCTAACAGAAACCGGACGAGAGTTTTTCTTCCGATCCTTACGGCGCGTAGTCTCTTTCTGACATCCATCATCCTCGTAATCATCGTCCTCTACAACACTACTTTTCCCCTTATTCCTATCCTCCACTTTCCATTTCAATAAAGGAGTCTCAGGCCGACTTCGTCTTCCTCCAGAAGCACCGGATCTTCGCTGACGTGTCAAACTTGGATTCCGTGCTCTACGTTTAGTAACTCTATGTCTAAGATCTGAACCGTTACTAAACAAATTCGCCGGTGACTCCGAGGCCGGTAATGTCGCCGTCGGGTACGGCTTTCCGGTGACTTTCATCTGTTCCTCCACAAAATCACCGCCATAGACATAGATTTACAAACGTGAAGAACCGACCCAAAAATGTTCGAGAATCACGGACGAAAATGCGTGAATCAGAGAGAAAGAGAGCTTAAGTTCGTGAATCAAAATCACTTTGTTAAGAGTCTTGTGAAGTGAAACCGAGAAAGAGAAGATGAGAGTAAGATATGTAGACGTATTTACGTATTTGGTCAACGGTATTGTATTAAAACGACGTCGTAATAAGCGAGTGTAGTACACGCTCCTTGTAACGCGTGAGAGTGTGTTTCTCTAAACTACATGCTCTAGCTTGGAGGTGCGTGTTGCAGAGAGACGTTGGGAATATATGAATAAAATAATAAAAATATAAATAAAAATATTTTTATTACATATACGAATTGAATAATTGATGTACGTGTTTTGTTTTGTTTAAAATTATACACAATGTCGAAAATGGACATTGTAGTGTCTGAAGTTAACATATCATTTAGAAATTTAATTAGTAAAATTTGGTTTGAACATGCAATGCATAAGCATTATAGTCCATTAGATCTCGAATTATTTTTTTTGTATATAAAATAAAATTGACTAAGAAACAAACAAAGAGACGCCGAAGAAATTAAAGGGTATCCTAAGTTAATATTGTCGGCTCGTCGGATTCATCAGCATCTACATGATCTCTATCTATATTTTTATATAATTCACTTTTGTATGTTTTTTTTTTTGTCAATAATTAGATGGATTAGACCAATCCATAGCCTAAATTCATTCTTAAAATTTATTTTTTAAGTTACGATAATGCAGCGGGTAGAAATTAAACACTGGTGCAAAGTCATTAATTGAATCATAAGACTTAATTATTTTTATAGAATTCACTTTTATATGCTTAAAAAAACAAAAAAAATATATTATGATATGTTTAAAATATTTGCATATAATTTTGAATCTTTTGATTGGTAATATTGCATGATATAAAATGCTAAAAAATAAAACTTTTTACAGTACATATGAACTGAATTATTTTCATATGATAAATATTTTTTTCTGTCAACATTGGATTAACAAGATTCGATCCATAACCTAAAGTCCACCCATAAAACTTTTTTTTAAGCTATCATAATGCAGCGGGTAGGAATCAAATCATGGTACCAAATCATTAGCTGGATCATTCTAACCACTAGAGTGGGAGCAACTCGGCATATGATAAATACTTAATCTATTTTGTTTAGTATTGTATAAAATTTAAATAACTTTATGCAATGTTTTTGTCAGCATCTTCATATTTATCATCAAAGTGTGAAAGGTGAATAAACTATTGAAGATTTGAGATCTAAAGCATTATGATTTACTCTGAGAATTATGATAAATGGATTTTTCTAGATTTAGATTTGTGGTCTCAATTTAAGAGTTACAATGTATTGTTTTGGTCTTATCTGCTTTTATATATAACTGTAAAAAATATGAAAAAAAAAACGTAAAACTAAATAAATAAAATGCAATATATTTCCATAGATGTCCTTATTAATACTTTTCGTATACTTTTATATGACATTTGTATAGAATTGTATTCGTATTATATAAACTTGCAACTTAAGCTCTGCTAGATATTTGTAAAATGCTCAAGTATGTGAAAAATAATATTTATACTACAATAGATATATATATATATATATGTATTTGGTGATGTGTTACACAAATATCTGTTTATATTAAATGAAATCGATGAAATTGAATAGATCAACAAAGCTATGCACGTCGGATTGTCCACCAAACAATTAATTAAGGATTATAGTTTTCTATTTTCGTATTTGTGATTTAAATGATAATGTATTATATGAACATGCAAACAAGAGTTGATTAATGGAGCAGCCTCTTTAAATGTGCCATTTTTGGGTACTTCCCATGCCATTCCTTGTTCTTTGGTGTGTCTCATTAATTGTCATTATCTTCTAACCCTAATTCTATCAAACGACTTGTTTCAATCCATAAGTATAGTTCTACTTGTAACTATGACACAGGTAACATTATGTATAGGTCACTTATGTATATATAGTCGATCCATGATATATAATTTAAATCTTAAACTCTATAACGCCAAATTACACGATTAATAGAGTTGAGCTATGGTAAAGATACTACAAAGATGAACAATTTAATCACTTAATTTAAAATATTTGAGGATTATTATTTTTGGTGTATAAATACTCTTTCCAAATAAAAAGATATATTTGTATTAGGATTTGGTATGGATTTTTTTTTTTTGTCAACATTAGATCGACAAAATCCGATTCATAGCTTAAGATACCATAATACAGCGGGTAGGAATCGAACTCTGGTGCCAAGTCATTAGTTGGATCATCCTAACCACCGGACTGAGAGCAACTCGGCGGATTTATTTCTACTATATATATATATATATATCAAATATTTCTTTTATTGTCAACTTAATTTTAGGAAAATGTCCAAATTGATAATTCTGATTTAGCTACTGGACAGTAGATCTTGGCTTTATTTGTTATGCTGCAATCTGCATGCTTCAATTATAATAAACCTGTTTATTTTTATTTGCTCAAATCTATAGATCTGCAGTGCTTTTTTTTTGTAATTTTGTACGTGCTATTTTTACTAGTACTTTATAATATCATAAATATTTGCTATTATTATGTTCAGATATTTTTCCATTATATTGATGATGACAAAAACAAAATAAAAAATATATAATAGTTAATAGCAAATATGTAAATATGTAAATACATCAACTGCGACATGGATGGACGTAGTTGAATTTGTTCCTGAAATTCAGAGACCTCATAAATCGAAATCGTGTATCAAGTTGATTCACAAACAGTACTATAAACTTGTCAAATGTCACATCCGAACAACTCTTATATTGAATATAGTACTACCATTTATTTCTCTATCACATTCAATCCATCGTTTGTTTGATTTTGATCCGATAATACTTTAAGTAACCCTTAAACCGAAAATATGTTCCTTCCTATTCGATAGTTGTTTTTGGTTTATGAACTATATTCGAACACACTAATAACAACAAATAACTTTATACAAAACTACTTGCAAACAGTAATTTAAAGCAGAACAGATGTCGCTGAAGACAACATGAAAAAGATGCAGACAAAGAAGATGTGACTATATTCTTTTTTTTTTTACTTTTTCTTTTCTTTTTGGTCAAACTTCTTTTTTACTTTCCATCACCCTAAAGAATGAACAAGAAAGACTTGTTTTTCTAGTTGTTCTGTTTTTTTCTCACAATTTCAGAAAAATACAAGCCTTTTACGGTATGGGCCTGATGGCCCAAATATATATACCATACAATCTCATATCCAACAACTCTTCCCATTTAGTGAGGAAAGTAAGGAAAATGCAATGAAAGTTGTCTAACCCTAACTAATAAAATTTGGTTATGGATATACAAATTTTTTGGATCTAATTATTGGTAACAATAACAACTAATAGAAGAAAATATATTTTATCAAGTGATACTTTTCTTTATCAGAGTTTGATTTCAAATTGTCGTATAGTCATATGATTGGGTTTACACTATTCTTGTAATATAAAAGAGAATTAACTTTTAACCAAAATAAAAAGAATTAACCAGTTTTGGGTCCAGAGTTTACAAAGGAAATATTTCGAGATAACATTTTAATATTTCGGACCAAAAAATATTGTTATACTTTAATGTTTTAGAAATAGCAAAGAAAAAGAAAAATTTGAGCAAATCCCGAAAACAATATAAATTTTCAATATATATGAGAAAAACTGGCCGTTCATCTACCATTTTCAAAACTTCCAAGCAGTCTATCACCATTCCATCTCTAAAATTTGTAGTGGATGAGGCAAGAAATTGCTCATAGTATTGCCTTGAACCCTGTATGCAAGGAATATATAGTTCTTGCACTCCCATGTTGATTTTCCCTTCATCATATACGAAAAAAAAAAATTCTAAACCGTAAAAATACTCTTAAGTTTTTTCATGATTTAGATATATCTACTTAGACTATATAAAATATTACCGATGCAATTGGTAAGAAAATTAATAATAAGAATTTAAAAATCCATGCATAGATAACTAACTCTATACGTATGTGCTCACATGCCATCATTAAGGATAGACCAAAGTAAAGATAAATAAAGTAAAAACTGTAACCCCAATAATTTTTAACAACTTTTTGTAACCCCCAAAAGAAAATAAAATTTTAGCAAAATTCATGTGGGCTTTGTTTTTGTGAACCCACTTTTCTTCTTCCAACTACTTTGCCATGTGATACCCTTTTCTTTTCCTCACACTAATTCATATATAATGTACTCAACGAGTTCCGAACATAATTTAACTACTTAGAAAGAAAAAAAAATTAAAGGGTTTATTAATAATTAGTGAGAAAAAAAAAGATGAACGTAAAATGCATTTTATAAAATCATACATCATCCATGCAAGAAAAACATGAACACTTCATAAATCTTTCTCGTTCTTCAAACTTATATAAACCTTTCGTTAATTACACAAATCTCAATCATTAATCTCAATTATAACTAACCTCATCATCACAATGATCACCATTAAACTAACATTATGTGCCCTAATCTTTTTCCTCTCAAACACTCTTCTTCAACAAGTTCTTGGTTACAATAACACAAACTCTTCATGGCTAAAGAATGTGACCAAATCAGCTGCAACAACAAATTGGGGTAGACTAAAGCCACCTATGTGTAAACCATGGACTTGCAAAAGATCAGGACCACCAATGGCTAGAATGAGATGTTGTCGTAACCAATGTGTTGATGTTTTGTCGGATCCAAATCATTGTAGGTTTTGTTTCAGGAGGTGTAGGTTTGGTTTGTCTTGCTGTGATGGAGATTGTGTTGATACGAATACTGATCCTTCTAATTGTGGACAATGTGGGAATAAGTGTGATTCAGGTGCACCTTGTGAGTTTGGTTTGTGTGGTTATGCTGCTCCGACTTCATCACCACCTGGAAAACGTCATCGTCGTCCTAAACATAAGTCTCCTCCTTCTCCTCCTTCTATGGATAGTATACTTTATGATGATCGTGATGATGAATGAATTCGTAAGTTGGAGAGATACAGAGATTGAGTGTTTGAGTTTAACTATTCTTGTTGGGGTTTGTTTTTAAGGTTTAACTATTGTTGTTCTGAGTTGATTAATCATATTGTGTGTTGAAAGTTTATTTTGTTGAAGATTTCATTTTGTAATGATAATAATTTGTTGGTTGTATGAGTGGTATAGGGTTCGTCGTATTTTGTATGTTGTCATTGTAATGTAAAATGGTCGGTCCGAGAATTACGGTCCTTTGATAAAGAAAAGAGTTCAATCCCAGTCTTTCTTTCGGTTTCGATTTGATTTTTTAATTGGATTTTCGAGATGTAAAAGCCTTATTTTGGTTGATTATGTTTGATATATACCTAAGACCATATTATATGACACGACTCAAGTCCAAAAAAACAAAATTTAGGGGTCAAAACAAAAGTATATGAAGTTAACGAAAAAAGATTTTAGAGAGGTCAATTTAAAAATGGACGAAACATATAACTTCTGTCAAATGTTAGGTGTTAGTTGACCCCCTAATTGTAGTCTGCATCCATCACTTTATTGTTTATATAACTGTATTACATGAGGTTACACGATTCTATTATGTAGGATTATACGATTATTTAGAATTAAACTCTAACAAAACTAAAAATATAGATATGTTTGTATGTTTAAAGAGTTACATATATAAAAACTAATGAATTGGGTCAATCTCAAGTTCACAAGGGTAGTAGATTCCTAATGAATTGGGTCAATCTCAAGTATTAGAAGTTTTTTCACCAGCTCTTTATAAAATACCTAGACTTTTTAACCGAAAAATGGATTAGTTAGTTGGTAACAATTATAATTTGTTTTTTAAAAATTCAGGAGTTCCAAAACCTTATAAGATGGGTATGAACTATTCTTCTGGAGGTGATGCATCCGACAGATAGAACTTCATTTCCGGATATTCAAATGGAAGGAATCGAACCTACAAACTTTTTAAAGTCTCAAACCCGCTCCTTACCACTTGACTACAAACTCCTTATCATAAAAAAAAACAATTATAATCTTTTAAGAAACTGTTTTTATGTAAACACTATATTTCTTTCTTGGATATTAAGATTAATACAAGTTATAGGTTCTTAGAAAGAAAATAGTTCTACATAAGTGATAGTTTGTGAATTATTTTATAGACGGTTAAAAAAGTTTATAAGAGTATAGTTTGGGCTAACATTTTGAAAGTATATTTTGTGGGGAAATATTCTACTTTTTGTTAGGAGTTTAGGCCCAATAACTTTTATTTTTCCTATCATCAGGTCCAGAACTACGCATACAAAATTGTTGAGAAAAACTACGTATTATCTTATAGAATAATTCATCTTCGATTGAGTAACTCATATATACATTGATTTCTTTTTTGTTTTTAAAAGAAAACAAAAAAACTAGAATTTTTTTACCACTAAAAAAAGAAAGAGTCACTTTCGTGAACTAATAAAATCGATGTGTTTGACAAAAAAAAAATCGATATGTGTATGAGTTTTCCAATATCTTTCAATGTTTTATATATAGTTTAGTAAAACCTAAACTGTAACTTATAAGCTTGACACAATTCTTTCATTATATATTGTTTCATATAAGAAAATTAAAAAATTGGTAGTATGATGAACACATGTAAGGGGCCATGTGGTCTTAGAAGATAAAGACTATAGTTTAAAAATGTTTTTGGTTCTTATGCAAAAGTGACTGTTTTCTTATTAACAAAGATTGATCAGAATTTTCTTAATACATGTAACGCTTGTCTGTGTCACGTTGTTGTCTGCTAATTGGAATCCAACAATTACTAAAGTATCTTTATTTTTCTTTTTAATTGGTAAAGCATTACGTAATTGCATCTTAACTACTTTTGATTGAAGAAAAAACTACATATGTATATACAACCGAATAAATTGGACTAGTGATTAAGCTTAAATATAGGTTTGGTAATTTTTGATTCGATTTTCGACTAAAAGAATATTTTATGTTATTTTATTTGGTATTAGCAAAAATTGGTTAAAAACCGTGAAGATATAGACTCGAAGATCCAAACCTAAAAGTAATATATGTTAGTATCAAGTCCATTAACGTTAAATGAATCCGAACAAATAAAAAATTTAAGGTTTGGAAATAAGACGATTTGGAACTCGTTTGAATGAAAAAGAACAAGACAAAGCAAAAAAAGAAAAAATAAATACAATCGAGAGAAAAACATTTAGAGAGAATCTTGAAGCAAAAAAATTATAAAACCAAGCTATAAAGGAAGAAAAAATCAGCATAAAGAAAACACGAAATCATTAGACAATAGCATAGACTTAGATTTCTAACTCCTTGATTCACTATATTCATATATAATCACTTCTTTCTGCATAAAGATTAGTTCGGTCTAATTACTTTCTAATATGAAATCTAGATCTATTGTTGAGCTTATGTGTATTTATATGTATGAAGTTTGCATCAACATGTGTTGATTTTTTGGCTCCCGATAATTTAATTGGCTTGCTCTTTGATTTATGAGTGTTTTTTGGAAGTAAGTGATATATTTAAAGATTGTTAGCATAATTAAATAGAGAAGGCAAATAAAAGTAGAGGGAGAGATGTCATAAGGAAAGACGAAAGAGAAAGAAGAAGTGTGGAAGGAGCAAACTGTGAATCAATACAATATAATACAACCAACTCTTGTGTTGTGTCCCACTTTTCACCACTCTTAACGCGTCTCTCTTCTTCATCAACATCACTTTTCTTTCTATTATTCTTTATTAATTCTACAAAATTCATTTCTCAAAAAACCAGCCATTTAAGAAGTGAGCAAAAAAATTTTAAACATATACATGATTTTAATATTTCATTCTTGAAAATTTTTTCTTGGTCAAGTCGTTAAATATTCATATTTGTAAATGTTTCATCGATATTAATTTTTGAGAATTATGTAGCTCTATTATATAATTTATCTTATTTAGAATTTTGTCGATCTAATTGTTGATAAAAATGTTGACCAGAAAAAAATTGTTAATAGAAATAAAATATCTCTCTCTATATAAATTTCATTAGATTCTATAATTTAATTAAGTTTCAATTTCTATTAATCTAATGATTGTGGTCTAGTGGTGCTTAAGTGGCAAGACACAAACTTGTTTTCCATGGGCTATCACTTGGAAATAAAATCATATTTTTTGGACTAGTTGGCTTTAGGTTTAGTTAAGAATCTTAACTACAACTTATCAAGTCAGTCATATAATTCATATAATGAACTAATGGATTGCTACTTTCTTGCTACCTAACAGATACACTCAATTCAAAAAAATGTACAGTTTCATGGTTATTAGTTTGGACTTCAAAAGAACAGTGGAGATTTGAGACTTTAGGGGATTATTGAAGTGGAATGAGATCTATTGGACTTGCATTTGATATGAGTGCTCTTCGTTAGATCATTGTCTTTGTGCTCCTCTTGGATAAGCACTCACTTGTCGCCAAACTGATTTTTCTGGATGACAATATTAAATATAGGTAGTTGGATATGGAGATAACTTATGGAACTAAAGCTTCTCATAATATCATATTGGAGATGGTTCTTTTTTGGTATGATTATTGGTTTGTTTGTGTAATATTTGCAATTTTATTGCAATGAAAAAATAAAAATTTTAAACTAAAATAGCTTTTTGGCCTTGAGCTTCTCTCATTTTAGTGTTTATATGTTTCAGTTAATAGTTAAATAGTTAAGACATATGAAATTAAGTATAAGCATAGATAGGTAATTGTCGATCAATTTGAATTAAAAAAAAAGATATTTGAATGTTAAGTTCGAAATAGTTTTGTGGCGTAAATCTATAAAGTATTAAAACTATTTCCAACATTTTCAATATAAGTACTATATCAAATTCAGAATCATAAACATTCTAAATTTTTGATGAACCTAAAAACTAGAATATGTATAAGAATAATAGTTTAGAATGCAAAAATCAAGAGAAATTTTAATTATGTCAGATAATTTATTAGGAAGTTACAAAACAAAAAAAAAACTAAAGTTTGACAAACAAAAAAAACTAAACTAATTTTTTTTAGTTAATTCAAACGGTCGATTATTCAAAATTTTATGGGATTTTTAAGTGGATAACACCCTAACAATAAAATAGCTTTTTATAATAAGAAAAAAACTAAAAGAAATATGAGTTTTTTATTAAATAATAAAAGAAATATGAGGTTGAAAGCAATGAAGAGAGTGCAGAGAAGCAAGTGCCAATCTCTTTCCCTTGTCTCCTCTTCTTCCCACACCTCTCGAGACACCTTCCTCTTTTTCTCTCTATATATTATTATAATTATACTATCTTCTTTTCTTTTCTCGAAAAATAATCATTTATTTATTCTTCTTTTTGTTTTTTGGTGCCCTTCCAATTTGAATTCCTAATTACAACGATTTTTTCATAATTTTAGGTTATGAATTTGAACTAAAAGTTATCAAAGTGTGTAAAGAAGTCTATGCTATGACTTTAATCATATTTTAACAACATTTAAATCTCAATCACAATAATTATTTGTATTTTAAGATAAATTTCTATCATGGAACACAATACAATCAAAATTTTATGATATAATAACATTAAATTATAATACTTTAATTAATTTATAGCTAATTATTAATATTTTAGTTAACCCAAAAAATTAATTATAAAAAATTAATCAATTTATAATGATTATTAAATATTAATTATAATAATAATTTTATAGTATATTTAGTCTTGTCAATCAAATTGGACATAAATATCTCAAATTTGCATTTATTACATGTGCTTACATGAACTATTGCGTGTCTTGCAGAAAATTAGTTTGATCAAAATGTTAAAAAAATTTTAATAATAAAATGACCAACTTTCTCAACTAACCTCCATGTGAGCTCCAACTTAGCCTTGACGGTAACAATGAGGCATGCGAATTCGGGTTAAACGGATGGGGTCGGGTTATTTGGAATGCAAATATATATTGAATTTTTAATTTGTTTCGAATTAACCAAAAAAATTTTTTTGGATGGGTCAGATTAGGTATCGGATAATTTGAATAGTATTCAATGGTTTGGAATAAATTCGAAAAAATAAAAAAATAAGTCTAAAAAATCTGAAAAATCCGAAAAAACTAAAAAATTTGACTTGACCCAACCTGAATCACTAAAAAAAATTTCTGAAAAAATTCGAAAAAAATATTTTAAAATCTATAAAATACTAAAAAATTTGGTTGATTCGATACTCAAACTACCCGATCCGAATCACTACTCGAATTATAAAATAAAATATTTCCCGAGTTTTGACCCAATATCTAAATTATCTGACCTAAATTATCCGAAATTTAATTCGGATCGAGTCTGAAAATTCAGATCGGATTTTATTTCCAGTACTTGTAACAATAACCAAAAACCAAATTAGAAAAAAAAAAAAAAAAACGCAAATTGATAAAAAACCGGGTTGGTCGGNAAAAAAAAAACGCAAATTGATAAGAAACCGAGTTGGTCGGTCTTGTGGGGTGGGCGTGAGAAACTAGAGAGTATTCCAGAATTTTTTTTAAAAAAACCAATTTTACATTTAAATAAATTTTGTAATAAAACTAACAAAAACAAATAATTCAAAAAAAGAAATGTAATAAAAAAAGAAAGAAATCTTTTTGTGTTGAAGAGAGAGTTTCCTATCTTTCTTCTCCATTTCCCCACCATCTCCTTCTCTCATCATCACCATTACTTCTGATTCTTTTCTCTATATCCAATATGAGAAAAGGAAGAGGTTCTACCACCGTCACCGCCGGACCTACCACCGTCGTTAACGGATCTGTAAAAGAAATACGATTCAGAGGCGTAAGAAAAAGACCATGGGGTAGATTCGCAGCAGAGATCCGTGATCCATGGAAAAAATCTCGTGTTTGGCTTGGTACTTTTGATTCCGCTGAAGAAGCTGCTAAAGCTTATGATTCCGCCGCTCGTAATCTCCGTGGTTCTAAAGCTAAAACTAATTTCCCTATCGATGATTCTTCCAATCTCCAATTTTCCCCTTTTCAAAATCAAATTCAAAATCAAAACCATAGATTATACACAGACCATCATCATCCGATTGTGAACCGACCGACGAGTAGCAGTATGAGCAGTACTGTGGAATCGTTTAGTGGACCAAGACCTAAATCAACGAAATCGATAACGAAGAAGACGATGGAGAAGAGATATCCACGAACACCACCTGTAGTACCTGAAGATTGTCGAAGTGATTGTGATTCTTCTTCTTCTGTAATTGATGATGATAGAGATGATGATATTGCTTCATCTTCACGACAACGAAATCCACCGTTTCTATTTGATCTTAATTTTCCACCGTTGGATGACTTTGATGATGATGATCTTCACTGTACCGATCTACGTCTCTAATGAATGAATGGTAAATTCGGATCTGTGATTGATTGAGAAGATAGAACAAAAAAGAAAAACGTTTCTCAGTTTTTTTTTTTTTTTTTTTAAAAAGTTTTTTTTTTTTTNTTTTTTTTTTTTTTTGAAAAAGTTATTTTCTGTTTCAACAAAACGAAGAAGAAGATTGTGTTTGGTTCTGTTTTCTTCTGTTGATGATATTGTAAGAGTTATTATTATTAAATCTTCAAATCAAGAGGAAGAAGAAGACCAATGATCGATGATGTATTGTTTGTTTGATTTTAGTCAGATCTGGGTTTGGTTTCTTCTTGAAGAAAGATCAACAATCCATCTTTGTAACATATACATTTGGAAACTAATGATTCTAAATAAACAAAAGTTTAGAATTCTTATTCTGTTTTTGTAGATCTTTCATCTTTCATGAGCTCTACTTTGTTTGCATCCAGGATCAATCATTTTGCTTGAAGACCAGTTTTTTTGTTTAGAATCATGAATGGTGTGTATTAACAATCCAAGTAAAGCTGGTTAGTTAAACTGTTCTTGTAATGAATTTGAATAAGTTCAGTTTTTATTGACCAATGAGTGATTTAGTTAATGAGAGCTTATATTTTTGGGCTATTCTTAAAATTGTTACATCTTGAAGTTTCAAAATTTACTCAACCTAGATCTAGACTAATTCTTAGATGATTAGTTTAGCTTAGTGAAGCTTGTTAAAACTTAAAAGTTCTAGGGTTGTGATATTTTCTGAATTAAAATTTGTTTCTCTATTAGGTATTAAAGTCTTTGATTTTCATAATTAGTACCACACTCCAAGAACTCCAAAGATCAATGTTAAGTTTCGTAAAAGTTTTTACTATAGGAGTTTTCGTCGTCCACTAGTATTTTGATCATTAACCTTTTTTTTAAACGATTTCTAGTCCTAAAATCTTATAGATCTTCCCTCTTGTGGGATTACTCTCGCAGGGATTCGTTAGTTTTTACCGGTTTCTTCTCCTTTATTTTTAATCATATTTCCCGGATAATTCTTGTAACTCCGCCAATATATGTATCGTAGCTTTTTATCTTTAATTATGGATAATAAAGAGACAAAAAAAAAAAAAAACTACCTAAAAACTGTAGTATCGTTCAAGTTTTGTTTTTTTGTTTTTTTAGTTGCGATAATTTATGAATAAAAAAACTCTTTTGTTTGTAGGTATATATCATAGATAAGGGTTTCAATGCGGGTTATAAACCAGCGAATTATGCTTAGACCGCTCTGCTATGAGGTGGGTTAGGGTTATATAGTTTATGTCCAAATAAAAAGCAGGTTTTGCGGGTCAATCCATCATAGACAACATATTAATGCGTGTTTGACCATTTGGTCAGCGGGCCGACCCGCAGACATAAAAGTTTACAAAAATAATCAAAATTTATAAATAATCAAATTAAAAAACTAGATAATGTTAATATAAAACATAATTGTCTCTTAATTTTGTAAAGTCAAACTCTATAGAATAAATTAACGAATAATTTTATCCTTTTTATTTATCAAATTTATGTTTTATATTATTAAAAATGTTTAATAACATATAAATTGTGCAATCTTATGGCTTTATAATCTTGTTTCTAATACATTTCTATTTAAAATTTATTGTATATATTAAACGCATAAACTGTGGTCATGAACTGGAGCAGGTTAAAATTATTATATTTATGACCACAAGTTATGTGGATTGGTCCATTTAACCGCAAATAAAGTTAGATCTACAACGAAACAGGTTAAATGGGGCGGGTTAATTCACAATGACAACCCAATTCATAGAGTAATAAATTAATATAAGAAGAGAAGAGAAAGTAAAGGAAGGTAAATTTGGAAAAGAGTTTAGGTTGAGTTTGGTGGGGAAATGAAATGATAATAAATCTAGAGGTGTGTGTGGTGGCAGTAGAGCAGATTCGTTTCGTGTTTGACTCATACATAATAATATGGTTTTTTAGATTTTGTGTTCGGCGTTACCTTCATTTTCGGGTATCTACTTTACTTTTCCTCTGCCACTTTTCTGACTCTCTTCTTACCTTTGGTCCGACCCCTAACCCAATTTTTCATTTCTTCCTTCTGTTCAAATTTTGTAAGAATTATTACTGCAGATTTTATGGAATTAAATTTTGATTATAGTAGAAGAAAACGAATTTTCAACAATTTCTGATTACCAAATATATTCCGGAATCTCTGATTTGATTATGTCATTCCGTAATTTCGTGGATTCACAAACAAAACTTTATTGTGAGAAATTAGCACTTCGAATTTTATAAATATTAAATGGTTCCAGACAGAAGATTTTTAAGTTTAGATTGGGCTTGGGCTTTACTTAAGATTGGGCTAGCCCAGGTTCTGTATTATTGGCCTGCATTAGAGAGTCCACAAAGTTTTTTATTTAGTAATCATTTTTTTTTTTTTTGTCAACGATTTAGTAATCATAATTTTCAAGATTGTTAATTCGATTCGATGTAAAAGACTTTGTAGTCTCTTTTACTTGTTGACAAATGACCAATATCAAATCAGTGATTCGAATCTTATACAAAATACAGATATTTGCAGATTAACATTAAATTGATACCATAATAATCTATGTTTTCCATTTGAACAAAATAAAGCAATGTAAAATGATAATTCAGACGAGAAAAAACATAACATGGGATTTTAAAAACATGTCTAATTACAAATTTATTGGAGTAAATTCTTAAATGTTTGTTTTCACTATAACTTAGGTCAGGTCAAAAGTGATTGATATCAATAAATAAAATTTTATTTGATAATATAGTTCAATATTTTATTTTACAATTTTCCACCGAAGTTTGATTATTTAGAATTAAATAAAATTTCATGTATTAGGTTATAGATTAAATCTAATCGATAATTATCGTTTTATGGTTCGATTCCATATGTCTACAAAATCATAGCCAATAAACTAGTGACAAAGTCACAAGTACTTAACCAGATACAAACAGACGAATTTGTATCAAATAATTCACAATTATTAACTTTTCAATTAAACAATTTCGACTGATCATCAGTATCAATTGAATTTAACATTAATTAAGATGCCTTTCTATAATTATACTTTGTCTCCTCCAGTAAGCTCCTGACGGTGGGTTATAAACACTTGTTTAAGAACTTCTTACAATAAGTTTGATAATAGATTCATCGTATATACAAAAAAGAGTATAGTAGTAATTGATGATAATGAATGATTAATTTGTTTGGTTGCACATTACATCTGACTAAGTGAGTGATTAAGAAGATAATAATGGTTATTAATGGACAGCCAAACAGCACGCGTGGCAATGTTTCAAGTTGTAATGGTGATCTTAGAATATCTAAACACATGGTTATTGGGTCCACTAGTCCACTCCACAGCCTGTGTTCATTGTTCTTCATCTTCTTCTTCAATGTTTTTGTAATAATATTTGTTTCAAACTTTTGATAAAGTTTTATATGATAAAGGTGAACTAGTGATGAGCTGAATGTTTTACTACTTGTGATATCATTATTGCTTAGTTTTTCTCTGTTAGAATCTCTTTGTTTTGGTTTAGTGATTCTCTTGTTTAAGGTAATGATACTTTCATTATTTGGTTTTTGTTTTCTTCGAAAATTTTAATGTTTTTGCCGGTTATGTGTTGATTCGAATTGCTTGTATTTGTTGTTGAGTTCTATTTTATATACTTCTCTGAGAAAATAAGTGGAACTGGTTTAATGTGTATATCAGAAAATTCATTTAGGTTTGATATCAACCCATGCCTAATTCTTTAACTCCACTGTGGAGTAGTAACTATTTTATATTGGATTTGATTGGTGATTATACTCCCTCCGTTTCATAATAAGTATCATTCTATGATTGTTTTTTTGTTTCAAAAAAAGTGTCGTTTTAGATTTACGATGTAACTTTTATCATATATCGTCTAGTTTAACCTCATTATTAACCAATAAAAGAAAAAGAATGTCAAGAGTCAATTAGTTTTCAAGGATATAATAGAATTTTAATATGTTTCCTTAATTTATGTAAAAAATGCTAGAATGACGTTTATTATGAAACAGAAAATATTTGATAAGCAGTTGAAAGAAAAATGAACGATTAAATAACTTGTTTTAAACATGCGGTTGGAACTATTGGTTAGAAAACAATTATAAATAAGGTTGTTTGAAACCAGGGGTTAAACGCCCATAAATAACTCCAAAAATCTATTTCAACTACTGATTTCTAGACGTTTGATTAACCGCGGTGTTGTGATTAGTTGCAAACTAAGCAACTATTAATGCAATCACCCGTTTAGTGCTAGCCAATCAAACCCCATTATTTTCATCGTTTTTAGGTTCACAATACCATCTAAGCCAGCCATTGGCGGCTGTACACTTGCTACTATCAAAAAAATAATAATGTCATTTTGCAAAGTAAAATTTTTGTTAATTTTGATTATGCCACATCAAAAAATTAAAAATTGCCCCTATCTTCTAATCCCAAAACTTATTCTACTAAAATATTTATTTTTTATAGATTAGTTTATGTAATATATATCCAAAATCATTGTGTGTTTTATATACAACTAATGTTTTTATATTTTGGGACTAACTAAGAATCTTAGAGATCTTTCTATTTTGATGGTAAACATCAAAAATTATCTTGCATATCATTTGGTTTAAATGTTTTTGAAGTTAGTCTTAATTTACCAGTTATTACAAGAAGTGTTAAGATTTACTTGAAACTAGTGAAGACAATGATATACAGTATAATTGGAGACAAATTTCTAAGTGTTTGTCATGTTTGTTTTATTGAAAATGGTTTTAGGGAAGTTTATGAGAATTCATTGTTATATGAATGTAGGAAAGTTTTATGAGAATTCATGGAAATTTTTATAAGATATTATTATTTTATAATTTTTTGCTTTCGATAAATAAAGTTTCTAGATCCGAAGCCAGCTATGAATCACTATGATAATTACAATCATCTCTTCATTTTCCTCACTTATCAACTTTTCGACTAACCACATTTTGTTTTGTATTTTTCTTCTTACTTGATTGTGTATTTGTATTTTCCTTTCGGACTCATGCTCGATACATGTCGGAATCTTCTTCCCCGGCAGAGAAGTGATAACCTAATCGGCCATAAGTCATTTTAGTGATAATAGTGTGAGTGTGACCAAACCTATACATTGTATCCAAAGGGTGGTGACTTTTATATACACTCAACCGGTTGGTTTGACGTATTATGATGAACATATTAAGATTAATTTAATCGTCAAACAAACCATCCACATGTTGACTTTAACAATGTTATATCAACATTTTCTGGTAATTCCACAAAGTTATTATGATAATTTCATTAATATAACTATAGAAAACAGTTCTGTTGAAGGACACAAAAACGGTTTTGTTTGTAGATTAGTAACATTGTTTTTTCTTTTGTATCAACAATTAGATTGATTAATATGATCAGGTGCGATTTATAAGTCAAATTCTATACGAGTATTTAAAATTGAATTCTAATAAGAAAACATTTAACCGTTTTAGGAATGTAGCGCATGTATATTTTCTTGTGAATATCCTTTGTTAAACATAATTTATTATCTAAATAAAAGTTATTCAATCAATAAGAAAATGTATAATACATATGTTAACAAAATAGAGATAATTTTCCAAAAAAATAATGAAAATATAGTTTATCGGTGGAGCTACTTTGACAACTCGAAGCTCATCCACAAGAGTAGGATAATATACTTTGCCAAAAGAGAAAAAAGGAGGACAATATACATTTTTTGTTCATTTTCAATTTTTGTTATCAAATTTATAAGTTAAAAGAATCAGAAAAATCATTTTAAGATTCATTCCATCTTTTCCAATTCAAGTTTATGATCCCCATTGGAAATCGCTTTACTTGCTTTGAAAAATAAAATTTCTTTTAATAGATTTAAATTGTTTTCAACTCTAAAATATAATTGATTTAATTTAAATCTCTTACCAAGATTTTTCTTTTTCAAAACAACGAAAACAATTTCCAATCGGAGCATACATTAACTTTATTTATTGATTAATACATTTGACATTAAAAATAACAACGGAAAATTATTGGTAAAATCAAAAACTTAATAATCAAACTAAAAACTAATTAAGATTAAGATAATCACCTTACAAGACAAACAAACAAAAAAACTACCTTACACGCTAAAAAAAAATACCTAACTTATAAATAGCGTTTCCCATTTCACTTCTTTACACATCACCAATCGCAAATCTCAAAAACGCAAACGCGATTCTCTCTCTGTTCTTCCTCTCTACATTCTTCAACGATCATCCATGGCGGAGATCGACACCAACAACGGCAAGGAACCATTAATAAACCATGAAAACAACAACAACAAAACCAAAGTCTTCAATCGATGCATTTCACATCAGGAAGATGAGCTACACAGTTTTCGAAAATACCTAAGATGGATGTGTGTAGATCACTCAAGTCCATGGACAGCGATTCTCTCTTGGACGATGTTCATCGTCTTCACTCTAATTGTTCCAGCGATTTCTCATTTCCTTCTCGCTTGTGCCGAATGTGATAGTTACCATTCGAGACCTTACGATTCCGTTGTTCAGCTTTCTCTTAGTAGCGTCGCTACCGTCTCTTTCCTTTGTCTCACCAGATTCGTTAGCAAATATGGTCTTCGTCGATTTCTCTTCTTCGATAAACTTTGGGACGAAAGCGAAACTGTTCGTCGTAATTACACAATTCAACTCAATGTAAGTTCTCTCAATTTTCTCCTAATTTTGAATTTCTCTGTTTCAATGATTTCTTTCATTACGTCGATTACGGAATAAAATATTACAAAATTAATTTTAAAATTTTTATAAGATTGGATCGTACCATCATTTATCTATTCTTAGCATTATGTTGAAGTTAACTATAAATCTTTTATTTCCTTATTAATCATTTATAGTGTAAACAACTAAGAAACAACTCATTTCTTAATCCTTTTTTTCAAAAAAAAAAAAAAAAGCAACTCATTTCTCTGCTTCAATAATTTTTTTTTTTTTGAAAAAAACTGCAATTATTGTAGATAATTAAATATTCTTTTCTTTTAGAATTTTTCTTTTAGAATTTATGGCAAATAAATTGTTCAAAGAATAAACTATAAAGTCGAATCATGAATGAATATTATTATAAAGTTAGGAAACAACTCGACGCATCTTAAGGATTGAGTAACAAAGACAACAGTCAAAAGACAAATACAATAATGATGTTTTTTGTTCCTTTCTTATGAACAATATTTTTAGATTTTGAAACTTCAGTGAACTTTTTTGTAGTAAATTTCTAGAATTTATCGGCGAAGTCTATTTGTTCAAGTGGTTGAGTGTTACTCCGTTTACCCTAATATTTATGATATTTTTAGGTTTTTGGCTATGGATCGGATTTGGTTGATCGAATTATTGATAAAAAATATATTTAAATTTATCATATTGCTTGTTTCACAAGCTTGAAGTCTTTCTTAACTTACAAAATCTCTGTTTTTTTTTGATATTTTAAGTAAAATTCTAAAATATACTGGGGAAATGTTTTTGGTCAGTGGTTAAGTGTAACCGCATTACGCTGTGATATTTGCTAGGAATTTTGGTTAAGGACTAAGTTTCGTTGATTCAATTGTGACAAAAAAAAAATCTTGAATTTACCATATTACTTGTTTTACAAGCATTAAAGAGTTCGATGTCTTTTCTAATTCACAATTTGTTTTTTTTTTTTTTTTATATGGCAGACTTCGCTTCATATTGTGTCATACTTCGTGACACCTTGTTTCTTAGCAATGAGTGCATACAAAATTTGGTGGTATGCATCAGGTGGATCTCAAATACCATTTTTAGGAAACGTTGTGTTAAGTGATACAGTGGCTTGTGTAATGGAGCTTTGTTCATGGCTTTACCGTACAACTGTAATCTTCCTTGTTTGTGTTCTCTTTCGTCTAATTTGCCATCTTCAGATCCTTCGTCTTCACGACTTTGCTAAGCTCTTTCAGATTGATTCAGATGTTGGTTCTATCTTATCTGAACATCTTCGTATTAAACGTCATCTTAGAATCATAAGCCATAGATATCGTCCTTTCATTCTTTGCTTATTGATTCTTGTTACTGGAAGTCAGTTTTCTTCTCTGCTTATTACTACCAAAGCTTATAATGAAGTCAATATCTACAGAGCTGGAGAACTCGCTGTAAGTTTCTTCTTCATTATTGTTTGGAAACAAAACCCATTTCGATGCTTTCTTATCTTTTGTCTGATCTCTGCAGCTTTGTTCAATGACACTAGTCACTGCACTTCTCGTATTATTACGTAGTGCATCAAAGATCACACACAAAGCTCAAGCTGTGACATGTTTAGCTGCGAAATGGCATGTATGCGCGACATTAGATACCTTTGATCAGACTGTAGATGGAGAGACTCCAACTTTGGCTGCTAGAAACAACAATAACAACAATGATAACAACAACGGCAATCATATTATTACATTAACAGAATCAGACAGTGATGGGTATGGTGATGAAGAAGATGAGCTAGACAATAATAACATCATTCCTGCTTATGCTTTCAGTACCATGTCATTCCAAAAACGTCAAGCTCTAGGTAAAGAAAGAACCAAAACTTCTGCAATGTGTTTTTTGTCTTAATGGTGTACTTATTTGTGTCTGGTTTGATCTTTTTTGTAGTGAGTTATTTCGAGAATAACAGTGCAGGAATCACTGTCTATGGGTTTACACTTGATAGAGGAACACTTCATACAATTTTTGGACTTGAATTGTCTCTTGTTCTCTGGCTTCTCGGTAAAACCATTGGAATTTCTTGAATCATGTTTGGGATTATTAAGAAATCTCTCAATGTTTTGGTCTGTGGAATCAATTTATTTGTGCTTTAAATACACCATGTATTTTTTTTCTTAGAGTTTATGTTATTGTAAATTATACATTTGAAATAAAGCCTTTCTATTTTTCACTCTTGTCAATTGTGAATTTATAAGCTCTTGTACTTTTAGTATAACAAACAAATTTATTTCGAGACCTTATTATATCTTCAAAAAAGTTCAAGCTAAACTACAAAATTAATATTGTCAATAACAAATTATGCGAAGAAAATTGAAACACACACCCTTCATAGAGCAGAGATTCAGATATAATCCAACCTTAACCAAAAGGTTAGAGAGATCGAAGACGTAGTCACTTACTATAGATATATATACTTGAGGACCAATGAGTGAATGCTGCTCCCTGTAACTTTTGTCTGAACCATTAGCAATTTTTGTCTTCCTCTGGATTTTCTGTGACAGTCTTCTGTATAGCCTCTTGGACATTTGGTGTTGTGTTCTGTACAGCCTCTTGGACATTTGGTGCTGTGTTCTGCTTTTGGGAATGATCTTTGTTGGATTGTAAAGAAGGAGGTAGTGATGGTGGAATCTCTGTCTGAGAAGCTGAATTCTCCTCTTGTAATGATGACTCCTGTATGGCTTTCGAGTTTTCATCTTGACCACTTGCAGAAACAGATTTATCAGTCAAATCATTGACCAGAACTTCTATTTTCTCTTGTTTTGGAGGATTAAGAGTCTCTGAGTGAGATACCGGTTCTGAAGGATCATCACACTTGGCATCATAGTTTCTGATAGGAACTTGTGTTTCAAAGTTAGCCTCAACTGCCTGTTTTATAGCTGCATCTTCAGATTCAACCATTCGCAGCATAGCTGCTTCATCTTCTGCTTCAACTGTTTGTCCCATCGCTTTATCTTCAGTTGGTTTTTCTGTCTCGGAATGTGGCATTGCCTTTTGATTAACCTTTTGATCCATTGTGCCAACCTTCTTCTCTGCTGGTGCCTGAACTTCAACTGTATTAGAAGACATTTTTGGTGTTGTGGCGCTTCTCATGACACGACCGTATTTAGGAGGAAAAGACTTGCCATTGTATAATTGCACACATCTTGAGCAATGCCATTCAGATTTCGGAACTCCTTTCATATTGTGAGCTTGTAGACATTTCAAGTGATATCCTTTTTCACAAGCATCACAGATTAGCACAGTATCTACTTCGTTTATAGTTCCTTGACACATCTGGCATGTCATTGCTTTACTCATGTAATCTCTTGAAGGTGGGTTCCATAAGAGATTTGTTTTTGCCCGCGGTTGCAGAACTTTATGGATTAACTTAGCAATTTCAGCATGTTGGTTGTTTCCAAACTGTGAAGAAGTTTGACCATAACTCACTGATTTCATGCCTGGGAATGCAGCTGGTGGAGTTTGAGACATAAATGGTCTAAAGCTTGGATCTGTGACTCTGGAAGAACTCTGAACAGGAACTTTGTTATCTGCTGCATTACCAAAAGATATGGTGGAGGAACTGGAATGGGGTTGGGCAGACCAAGATGTAGCATTCCCAAAGTAATTTCCGGCAGTAACTGCTAGGTTCATAAGAAGAGGTTATACATAAGAGATCAGAGATAATTGTCCACGAACAGAAAAAACAAATATATGAAACGCAAAATGAAAACCTCATGGATTTATAGAGATCAGAAAAGAACTGATAAACAGGATCAAAGAACGAATATGCTAAGTGTCAATAGAAAATGCAGAAGTCACTAGTAAGCTGCTATCCACAACTAAACTTATAAACACTCTCACAATGAACACCTAATTAAAATCTTCAAACAAAACCATGGGTAATAGTACTCAAAAGTGGCATAATGAGAACTGTAATTAAGTTTTTTACTTCAAACTTCAAAGTATACAAGTACAAACCCATGGCAAATCAATCAAATGACCAAAAAAATTCTCCAGCTTACAACACTCTGACTATCTCTAGCAAATGTAAGAGGAGCATAACAAGGTAAGTAAAGTAAACGTACCTTGTCCCTGTGAAGCACCTGTATGCATATCTGACTTAAACTGTGGTCTCTGTATACTAGGTTGTGTTATTCCCGACGCCTCCCTAACGAAATGGCTTCCAGTTGCATTAACAGAGCTAGTGGATGTCTTCAATTCGCTATTAGGCCACTGATGCGTTATAGTAACATTATTTGCTGCAAAGAAACAAACATTGGAGAAGATATAGTTATGACTGATTCTTAAAGTTATTAGTTGATGGGTTTATTGAAAGCAGTGATTGTAAATGAATTCATACTCAAAGTTGAATGACCTGGAGATGTATATGTAGTAGATACTGGTTGCTTTTTCGATTCTTCCATCTAAAGACAAACATCAGAGAAAACAAAACATATTATACCAACTACTCAATTATACCAAAATTCCTACTAAATTAAATCCAAAGCCTATTCAATAATCCATCTCATTGCCTTTAAAATTTGATAAATAGAAGCAGAATAGGAGACAAACCTTTCTCTTCCCAAGAGATAACTTCTCAGAGATAGTTAATTTAGGTGCTCGAAACCCTAATCGTTGATCCTTAACCTTACAATTAAGACCCAAATCTTCAATCACAGCTCCAATAGCATCCCTACCAATAATATCCTTTGGAGCAAATTCCTGACACATCTCTACCAATTTAGACTTAGCTTCAACCATCAACTCCATCTCCAATTCCGTCGGACTTTTACCTCCTCGAATCTTCCGTAATGCCGATAAAACAAGCACAATCTCCGCCACTTTATTAACTTCCTTATCAAAACGTGGCTTCTTCAACGGTGGATCCACAGATTCTTGCACTCCATTTCGATTCTCTAAATCACTCTTTTCTTCAACCGATTCGTGATTCATCGGTACATCATTAGTCGCCACATCCATCCTCAACACTAAGACGTCGACGAGCAGAGAGAAAGAGAGACGAATCAGAGAGTGAAGGAGTGAAGAAGAGAGGAAGAGATAAACCCTAGAAGAAAGAGAGGGAAGATCTGATTTTATTCTGGGAAAAGTTTAGAGGTTTTTTAAAAATTTGAAAAAGAGATTAAAAGATTAAAATCTAACGAAACCTAATTTTCGCGGGTAAAATTTGGGGGAAAATTTGGGAAAGAAGTGTGAGCTTAATAACGAAATTTACAAAACAGCTTCGAAGCAGCAGAAACGATTTTAGAGAGGATGAGGAGGCGCTTCCTCTTTTATTTTCTATAGAGATATATATAAAAATCATCTTTGCAATTTCTTTTATGGGCTCACATTTGGGCCTAATATATTAAGGCTTTATTATAATGCAGGCCCATTTCACATCTTTCTCAAACTCAAAATCCACAAGAGAAATAATCAAAAAGATTGAAAAAAGTCCTTTCATTTTTTTTCAGTTTTAAAATACAAATCAATTCTACCATAACCAAAATAATATGTACTATAACTATTTTGTGAATTTTCCTTACCAAAAAAAAACTATTTTATGAATTTTAAACACTTTTACGGTCACGTACATTAGTTTATAAAAATTTTAAGAATAAATTTGGATTCGATGTTTTATTTATTATAATTATATATTCAATATCAAATTCAATTTGGTAGAACTGATTAGTAATTTAGTTAAAAAAATTTTATTTTCTAGAGAAAAAAAAATTGTTTTCTCTTTTTGCAAAATCCAATAAACAAAGATGAAAATTAACCAGAACTCGTAGTCTGGTGGTAAAGGGTAGAGATAAATCTCACGCCACCCGAATTCGAGTCTTGGCCAGATAATTTTACATTGGGCTTCCCCGATTTCAGTGGAATTACGTACATGCCTAGGCGAAAAGCCCAGAACCCAAGACCGAACCTCTTGATTATCAAAATATATATATATATATATATATATATATGGAAATTTTAAACATGTGATAATACATAATACATATTACAGAAAAAAAAATGTACCTATTCTCAGAACGACAATGAAATGTAAAATAGAAATGAAAAAAAAAATCAAAACACAAATTGTTAATTGAATTGTCCTAAGCTGATGAAGAAGGTGACAAACAGTAAACACAGATACAAAATATATACATATATTAGTCCAATAATTACTCATACATTTTACTTATCTGCATTACAAATATTCCTAAAAAGAAACTTAAAAAAAAAAAAAAAAAACTAAAACTCATCGATTCATGGAGAAACCAAACTCATCATCATCATCNAACTGAAACTCATCGATTCATGGAGAAACCAAACTCATCATCATCATCCAACAACATTGAAGAATATAAATTATTATAATTCCCTTTTTGATGATCCATTGAACCAAAATTATCATCAAATTCTTCTTCTTTCAACATTTTAATCATCTTCACAGCTTCTTTCATCTCTATCCTTCTTTCTTCATCTTCTTCACAACATCTCAATGCGATCTTCAACAAATTTATCATTTCTGCTTTACAATTCTTCTTTCCTTTCATTTCCTTGTCAAACACGTCAGCTGTTTTCTTCTCTTTAACCATATCATTAACCCAAGTCACAATACTCATTTTTGGATCATAACCTTGTGTTAAGTAATTCTCAGGGAATCTTCCTGTCAAAAGCTCTAAAATCAATACACCAAAACACCAAACATCTGTCTTCTTTGTTATGCTTTGTCCTTTAACTTGTCTGTATTCTGGTGATTTGTATGCAGTCATGAAGTTATGTGCGTGTTCTGAACTCATCACTGGTCTTAAAGCGTAATCTGTTAACAATGGCTCGAATGATTCGTCTAACACAACGTTTGATGACTTTATATGACCGTGAGGGATTGTTAGTGTTGGTAACTCCTCGAACAAGTAAGATAAACCCTTTGCTACTCCTTTTATGATCTTTAGACGCTTTACCCAATCCAATCCAGCAGAATTATTAGCTGAAACAAGACAAGAGAGAGCAGATTATGTACAAAGACTTAATCAAAATGAAGATTAGCCCTAGGCATATAGACCAGAACCGAAAACAGGTATTTTGTTCGGTTTTGGTTTCGGTTTCCTGGCAAAGAACAGTTCGGTTCTAATATTTAAGTAACTTTGGTTCTCGGTTCAATTCTTAACCGAGAACCAAACAAAACCAAATAAGAACCAAAACTAATTTGTACTAAAAATATTTTGTTTATTTTGGTTAATTACAAGTAATCACTTTTTTAGGGAATTTGGTTACTTGTGGTTACAGGTGAACCAATATTATTTCGGGTGTAATTTGGTTCTATATGTTTGGAACCTAAACTGAATTGAATTTTAGTAGGTACCTATTGATTACCGCATTCTCAAAACTGAAAGAACCAACCTTAATAGAATCGAATAACCAAATACCCAAGGCTAATGAAGATGAAATGTAGATAATGTTAGAACATACCATGAAGATGACTTGCCAAGCTACTATTAGGCATGAATTGAGTGACTAAAAGCTTCTCTTCTCGACGATAATAGTAAGCAACAAGAGGCAATAAATTGGGATGGTTTAGTCTCCCTAACCGTCTCATATGCTCATGAAACTCTTCTCTTCCAACATTGTTCATATGTTTATACCTCTTCACAACAAATGATTGTTTGCTAGATATAGCTGTTTTGTATGAAGCACCAAAAGTCCCACTACCAAGAACTTCAGCTGAAGCTCTAAGAAGATCTTGTAGACCAAATCTAGGAACATCGTCACGCACGAATAGAAGTCGACCTCCTGGATCAGGATTTGAACTTCTCCTTGTATTCACAACTGTTTCTGCAGGTTTATCATCATCTATCTTTGGAGGTTGATGATGATAATTGTAGCTTTCTATCCTTTCTTTTCCAGCAGAAGCATAAACTGATGAACCATTTCTTCTTCTTGTTTGAATGAAACAAAACACAAGCGCAATGATCACTAGAATTATGCCAATTACAATCAAAATGATTGCAATATTGTAGAAAGATCCAGTCTTCTCTTCCTTTGGAGGAGGATTAGGGAGAGTTTTTGGAGCATTAGGATCAACAGGATCTTTTGGAGCACATGGACCTAAAGGAGGACCACACAAATCCTTGTTTCCTACATTAAACAAAACATTCACATCAACTAAAAACACATCAATAGGATTATATGATTATGATTAAGGCTAATCAATCTGATTACCTGCAAAAGAGCCTGGATCCATGTTTTGAAGACTTGCAGGTATAGGTCCTTCAAGGTTATTGTTTTCAAAACTAGCTACTTTAAGATCAGGCTGTTGAAAATCCGGTATTAGCCCTTGAAACTGGTTACCATTAAGCCTCACCTCCAAAAGCATTGGCAAAGTAGCTATTGAAGAAGGAATTGTTCCTCTGAAAGCATTATTAGCCAACAAAATCTTCTTTAAATATGGCATACCACGAAATTCATCAGCATCTATCTCTCCAGAAAACCGATTATTCGACAAATACAAAGATTTCAATGATGTAAACTTCTTCAATTGAGGTAATGGTCCATTGAAATTATTGTTCATGAAGCTTATGGTTCTTAGATTCTTCATAGGAAGCAATGGATCAAGGTTTAGTTTCCCGCTTAAACCCATTCCTTCAAGTTGTAATCCCCAAACGTAATTGCTACAAAGAACACCATACCAATTAGCTGTATTGCCTAAACATGGTGATATTGATGGATCCCAACTAGTTAAATCTGATGCATCTTCTAATGTATCTTTGAATCTCAATAAACAATCTGCATCCGAATCTGGTACAACCATCTGAGACATTGTGATTGAACATAACAATGTAATGAAGACGATGATGATGAAGAAGATGCAAGAGCTTAGGTTTTTGTTCGAGGTCGTGTTACACGCAAGCATAACTGGGTTCTCCCAATTTCGCATTGCGGTTACACGCACAATGGATCCAAATCTGATCTCTTAGAGATCTCTTCTTTGTTTTTTTTTTCTTTGTTTTTTGTGTTTTTTTTTTCCTTCTCGTGAGAGGCAAGGAATTCTGAGAATGAATGAGAGAAGAACAAAACCTTCCAAAGAATAGACAAAGCAAAATATTTAAATTAGCAAAAAAATTTTTTTTTTTACTTTTCTTCTTTTTGGGGGATTTGTGTCAACTTAAGATTGTCATTAGGTGAGAGAGATATTGGGGTAACCATTCAATTATTTTTGTTTTAATTTTTAAGTTATATATATAATCTTTGTTGTTCTGATTTGTCATTTGTTTTTGTTCCAACAGAAGTGTGTGTGTGTGTTTTTTTTTTGTGTTGTCTGCATAAGATTCAATTTGGTATAACTGATTTTAAGAATTAGGTGCGAATTGATGGATTAAATTCTGCGACATGTGAGCTGATTAAACAAATGATGTGTTATAAGTTGTATTTTTGAGATTTTTTTGTATCTCTATTTTATTATCCAAAAAACCTAAATGATACTAATAATAATCTGAACATTTTGCATAATTTTGGTTTCAGAACATTTAGCTTGGTGTGCATGAACTAAAACACCATGATATTTTTTCCTAAACAAAGTAAAAACAAATTGTATCTTTCAGGCGCCAAAAAAAAAAAAAAAAACTCTTAAAAGAGAGATTTAGAAAAATGAAAAGTTTTCATATCAAAAGTCTAGTAAGGCAATGATAAACGATGACTTTCTGAAATTATGTGATCGCAGGAACCATTTGTTGTATAATCAGAAGAGTTGATTTTTTGCGACAGTGTTACTCGACAAGAAAAAAGAAGTAAGAAAAAAGTCATAAAAGTGAGATAACTAATGTAATAAAACTATAGAAAAAGGGAAGTCAAATATGAATTCTCAAACACTTGAAACGAACGCGGAACGGGTCAAAGGCTTTAAAGTGAAAGAGGACCCACGAGATTGGTCGGTCTTTTATTTGGTTGAAAATGTAACGTGTGAAGTGAACTTTCTAAGTACACACTCTGCTGCTTCTTCTTCCACCATTTTAATTCCTCCTCAAATCTTTCAGATATTTTGCTATTTTATATGATGATTTTTAAAGATATAAGAGTTAACAATACATTCGAAATCACACACTATTTCAGCACCTTCTTAGTTTTGAAGTCCCATTGATATATTGATAACTACAAAGATTTGAATGAAATAAAATATTGATATTGAAGTCTACTTTCTAAATATATACTATTATATAGTAGAGGCGGATGTAGAAATTCTATTTACTGAAATATATATATATATATATATATAATAATACGGAAGCACATTTTAAATTTGACCAAAAATATATACCAAAAATTTTGTAACAAAATATTATAGTGGCAACTGTCCCACATTTCTCTACTTAGATCCGTTTATGCTATATACTATCTCACACTATAGAGTTAAATTCATTTCAAATTAATATAAAAATGGTATTCTTAATTATGGAAGATTGTGGGACATTGTCATTGATCAAGTCGTTATAATCACTTATTTGTCGATTTAATTTTTGAATATATATATATATATATGGTAAATTGCCAAGTAATGGTGTTTTCACTTTGAAAATTATGTAGGTATTTTGGTTTTGAGAATTTATAGTTTATACTTAATATTATCAAATAAATAAATTATCTGATTTGGAAAATATGTTATGGTATACCAACTACGGTTTGGATTTGGTTGCTTGAGAATCTAAAGGTCCACATGCATTATATAACACAAACATGGTCCATGACACTAGCTATAGTTGGTTGCTTGAGACTCTTAAGAGTTTCAGTAGGCGAGAGTGAATAAGAAACCTACATATTTTATGTAAAATTAATGATAATAAATAAATAAAAGATTTTATGAACAAGAAATAAAAACATACATATATTTATATGTAAAAATAAATTATGATATGTTAATAGTAAAAAAATAAAAATGGGAGGATAAAAAGGCAAGGAATAATCACAAACTTTTTAGACATAAAAGTCAGAAAATGTCGGACCAACCCGTAGCTTGCACGTTCGGTTCGATCAAATCTTTTTCCTTTTGGACACGTTCATTGATTTTGACCTGTGAGGACTATATTACCCTCGCGTTTATGACTATACACTAAAACAAATTTATTAGCTCCAACCATAAAAATACAAATTTCACATGAAGTATACACCATTAGCGTCGTAAGTACAATTTTAAATAACTCTATGGTTAAATTAATATTAACATTTACTTTGTATAGTACTTTGATTATTTATGGAGGAATGAAGATTAATAATTTAAACAAAAATTATGTTTTTTTTGTCAACAACTTATCGACCCATTAGCCAAATTCCTATATAATGTAAGCGGTAAAATTCAATCCCCAGATATGCAATTATACCTGCCTTTAATAGATTTACCACCTGCCACTATCCTAAAAACCACTTATAAAAAAAAAATGTTTTTAGCTTAGCATAAATTAGTTCACGCATAGAATATGATATAATAATGAATAAAATCATCATTTTGATTTATTTGATTTTCCTAATTCTTCATAATTGTTCTGTTCGTACATTAGTTATCTTATTCCAAAATACTTTACTTTAATATTATGAAGACCATGTGTTTCTTATTATACTTAATTGATAACGACCCATTGTTTTGCTTTAGCTCGTGTTTTATGCAGTTTTTATTTATTAATTCTTTCGATTCATCACGAATATTTTGTTGTCCCAAATTTTTTATATTATCATTGTGGAAAATGCAACATTGATATATCATTTTCCTTAGTTCCATGAAAATTTGTTAGGTAATTTTATTATTGTTATTTATTAGGACAAACAAAAACGGTTACAAGTTGAATGACATAATAAGAATTGACTATGGTAAAACATTGTAAGCTCAAGACTTTTCATCTACTCTCATTGACTCCTAAATTCTTTCTTATATCTCATGCGTCATAAAATTTATTCTATCATTTACAACAAATTCGTAAAAGTTTAATTCTATCATAACTCTTCGATATTATTCATTCAAATTAGTTATCTTCATAATTAAATTGGTTTTGTTAACCTTAATTCATATACTATT
Source organism: Lepidium africanum (assembly GCA_900406405.1). NCBI lineage: Eukaryota > Viridiplantae > Streptophyta > Magnoliopsida > Brassicales > Brassicaceae > Lepidium > Lepidium africanum. The sequence goes on from OVAX01000048.1 coordinate 54,848, forward strand.
TATTCGATTCACAATTGGTATTGGTTGACAAAAAAAATGGTTTTTCTTCACTTGAAAGCTGTAATGTTATTAACTCATACTGTCGAAGTGCACTAATTTCCCTAAAAAGTTTGAAGTCGGAGAAAAAAGATCACGGCACAATTTTGTTGGAAGTTGGAGAGGAGAACTCTCTTTACAAATGTAGAGAGCTCTTTTTTCTTCAAGAATATGTTCATATTACATTTAAGAAGATTTTTTCACTTGTATAACAAAAATGGTGTAAGTTTTACCGTCATAATCCGATTTTTTAATAAAACTAATATATTAATCACAAAAAAGAGGAAACAATATATAATTAAATTTCAATATTCATGATAAATAAATAATGGCGTAATGCATGACAATATATTATTACCAATCGTACAGTTGTTAATTGTCATAACAAAATTGACTGTTAAAGTTGTTCATTAACGCGCTAAAAAAATAAAAGTGGCAAAAATTGTAAAAAAGAATAGTCAAAGGGGTATTTGGTTAAGAAAAGAGATGAGGATAAAACTGAGTTATTCCTCCTGGTGGAAAGTAGGCAGCAAGTGGTATAGAGAGCAACAAAGCTGATTCCTTTGCCTTCTAACTAAAAATATCAACACAATCTTTTTCTTTAATCCTCCTGAATCTCTCTCTCAATCGCAGTTTCTCTGTTCTAATTCAGCAACTAGGTGAGATTCTTCAATTCTAAGTCTCCACTTTTGTTACTCTTCTTCATTTCAGAATCTAGTTTTTCTTCTGTCGGTTGCTTCTGTTTCTTTTGATTTTAATTTTGAGATTCTTCTTCTTGTTTCAATCTATTTGTTGAATACAACTTTGTTTTTGGTTTAAGCTGTGTTGAAATTGGGTTTACAAGTTTTTTTAGGGTTTATGTAACAGTTGTTGTTTCTAGCTCAGAATCAAGGATAAAAGCTTTCTTTCTATTGAGAATTGTTTCAGGTTTTGATCTTTTTTATTGGGTTGTTCTTCAATTGAATCTATTTAAGTAAAGATCCAACCTTTTTAATTGTAGCTAATGATGAATCTTAATGATTAGATATAGGGTTCTAATTATCTTGTTGCTCAAGATCTAAGAAAGTGTTTTTGATGGCAGATAAGTTTTCTAAATGGAGGCTACTCAGAAACATATTATTCACGATGGATCTTCAATGTTTTATCATCAACCTTCAGTGAAGCAAATGGACATTTCTGCTCAGACATTTGATTCTTATTGCACACTTGAATCTTCTTCAGGCACTAAGTCTCATCCTTGTCTTAATACCACCAACAACAACTCTTCTTCAACCACAAGCTTCTCCTCTAACGGAAGTCCGAATTCTCAGCCAAACAACAACTCATCTCGGTTTAACCAAGCTTCTTCTGAGTTTAATCATTCCCCTGAGGACAACAACAACTCTCCTTTGAGCGGTTCTTCTGCTACAAACAACAACGAGACAGAGCTTAGTCTTATGCTTAAAGATTTGGAGACTGCAATGATGGAGCCTGATTTTGACAACAGCTTTGATGTTACTAACCATCAGGGTGGGTTTGGTCAGCAACATAGAGTTGTTTCTTCTGCTATGTATAGATGTATGGAGATGAATTCCAGAGGAGATTTGAAAGGATTGCTATGCGAATGCGCAAAAGCGGTTGAAAGTTGTGATGTAGAAATGACTGATTGGTTGGTATCTCAGTTGCAGCAAATGGTTTCGGTTTCTGGCGAGCCTGTTCAGCGTCTTGGAGCGTATATGCTTGAAGGTCTCATAGCTCGATTAGCTTCTTCAGGTAGCTCAATCTACAAAGCTTTGAGATGCAAAGATCCAACAGGTCCTGAGCTTCTTACTTATATGCATATCTTATACGAAGCCTGCCCGTATTTCAAATTCGGTTATGAATCTGCAAATGGAGCTATTGCGGAAGCTGTGAAGAATGAAAGTTTTGTGCACATTATCGATTTCCAGATCTCTCAAGGAGGTCAATGGGTAAGTTTAATCCGTGCTCTTGGTGCTCGACCTGGTGGACCTCCTAAAGTTAGGATAACAGGTATTGATGATCCAAGATCATCGTTTGCTCGACAAGGTGGGCTTGAACTAGTTGGACAAAGACTCGGTAAGCTAGCGGAAATGTGTGGTGTGCCATTTGAGTTTCATGGAGCTGCTTTATGCTGCACAGAAGTAGAAATCGAGAAGCTAGGAGTTAGAAGCGGAGAAGCTCTTGCAGTCAACTTCCCACTCGTTCTTCACCACATGCCTGATGAGAGTGTAACAGTGGAGAACCACAGAGACAGGTTGTTGAGATTGGTCAAGCGTTTGTCACCTAACGTGGTGACTTTAGTCGAGCAAGAAGCTAATACCAACACTGCACCATTTCTTCCCCGGTTCGTAGAGACAATGAACCATTACTTGGCGGTCTTCGAATCGATTGATGTCAAACTGGCTAGAAATCACAAAGAAAGGATCAATGTTGAGCAACATTGTTTAGCTAGAGAGGTTGTGAATCTCATAGCTTGTGAAGGGATTGAAAGAGAAGAGAGGCATGAACCTTTAGGGAAATGGAAGTCTCGGTTTCACATGGCGGGTTTTAAACAGTATCCATTGAGCTCATATGTGAATGCAACGATCAAAGGATTGCTTGAGAGTTATTCAGACAAGTATACACTTGAAGAAAGAGATGGAGCTTTGTATTTAGGTTGGAAGAATCAACCTCTTATCACTTCTTGTGCTTGGAGGTAACTAGTAAGCTTCGCTTTGTCTTAAAGAGATTAGAAAAAAAATGTGGTTGTAAAAGTAAAAACTCATGATCTGAAGAAACAGTTGTCAAATGTTGTTGTAGTAAGTGTTGTTGATGACCCCATATGTTTAAAGTTTTATGTTTTTTTTTTCACAACAATGATTTGACAATAAACTTTATATAACTCTCTGTTTTTGATGTGATAAATTAATGAGATCTTTCTGATTTTACAAATTAGGTGATCAACTTCTTTTTTTAAAAGCAATCATGAAGTTAATGTAACACCAGACATCTAATTGATTTGGTTGGATTTCATAATTCTCGATAAGTACTGATCTATTATATAAATTTTTCGAATTTTAAACTCTACTGAAGCTATAGATTTCTCTGGAGTCGAATTCCGCTAAAAATATCTATAGAAATTGAGGAAAAAATTATTTTCCAAAAATGTTTAATGTTAGTTACTAAGTAAAAAATACACGTTTTTTTAAATACAAAAAGCAGTTAGGGATATTAATTAAAAGATAACTCTCAACCATTTCACATTAGATAAGTACCCAAATTTGGTACAACTTTGAACATGTAGATGACTGTGTAAGTGTAATCTATGAAACTTGAATAATATTTGGGAACCTTTCTTTATTGGTCAATCAAGAGCTTGCTTCTATTTTGTATAGGAAAATACCACTAAATGACTACAAATAATTTAAAAATTGGTGAAATGATTATAACACCAACAATACGTTATTTTTTACTGACAATTGTTATTTTGCCCTTATACATCATTGTTAACTATATTGTTAACACGTTAATATTTATGTTGTATGTTTATCTTAATAGTTAGTATTACAAATAATGATAACCCCTCTGATTTATCCTCATTCTCTCCACTCTTTATATATATTGAACTTGTTATTCTTATAAACTAAACATTATATTACTAAATATAATATTATCCATACAAACAAATATTAGATTGTTAATTTAGAAAAGTAAAATGAAAAATGAAAGACGGATTATACATTATTTATATTCAAGTCAATTTGTATATGGTCAACTTTGTAAAGTTTATTTACGGAAAAACCTTAGATACATGATGACGTCATTGTTATGTAATCATTCGTCAGACAAATGAATGGGAGATTCTAGAAATTTGTTATAAATAATGTTTGTCGTTTTTCTGAAGTTTCGTTAGTATTCAAAGACTTGGGTCCGTGTCTTTGATTGACCATTAAAATTAGTTTTTAGATGAAAGAAAGAATGATGACTGGTCAGACCGTCATCTTTACGTCATGCTCTCGATGATAAACGTGTGCGCGTATCTAAATTGCCCATTGTAACAATTATAGTATTTTTTTGTTTTCACTAATGAAAATTTTTACAAATTGTAAAGATTACAAACTTGTAACATAGCTTATAGAAATTTAACTAATTACAATAGCCATTAGACATCAAATCTATTGTTATTTCTGATTCTTTGTCATTTCTTGTGAGTTATGTAGATTTGAAAAAATTATACCTATGTGCTTCATTTCTTGTTACTTTGATGGATATAGAGAAGCAACAACTCAGTAAAACCAATCGATTTTCACAACAAATTCTTTAAAAACAGTTGCATCTAAATATACTCCAACAATGAAAACTATATGTGAATATCAACTCAACCTACTCCGATATAGCAGCGATTTACTTCTCCTAAAAGTTAGTAGAATCACAGCAACATATAGAAACCAACAACCTTGATGGAATTTGACGAACTGGCACATGAATCAAATCTAAAAATTGGTAGAACATGAAAAGACTTGACGAGATCTGGATGATGACAAACCATACCTTATTGAAAACTAAACATAAAACATACTTAAACTAGAATAAAAGAGACCTTGTAATGAGCTCCAATTAGTGATTGATGGAGGAGAGAAACTAAGCTGCTTCAGGGAAATTCTTGGGAGAAAAACCCTCATTCAGAAGAGAGAGAAACTAAGCAGCTTCAAGAAAGCTTTTGGAAAAAAAATTATTATCCAGAAGGGAGAGAAATATGAAATTTTAGATTAGAGAGAATAAGGTGGAGAAAAACAGAGACACAAACCTCAAATCAGATCCTACACCACCGTGCATCAATGGACAAAGAGAAAGAAGAATCGAGAGAATCACTACACCACCTTCAACCATATGGAACTGGATGGACAAATATAATATCTAATCGCAGAATTCTACAATGTTAACTTTTTTAGAAGTCAAATTCCTAAATATTTCATATCCAGGTTTATGTCCAAGTAGCAATATATTCGTATAACTTGTATTTGTTATGACAATAGTGTTGTGGTTAATAACGCAAATTTTGTAGTGAAAAAATAATTTTTTTTTCTTGATAGACATAACAAATTGTTATGGGTAAAACTCTTGTTCTAATATTGTTGCGTGGGAATATAATTTGGTTGATTTTCTTAAAAGCTAAAACTCAAAACAAAGCCGTGTAGAATTGATTATCTTTGACAAAATTATCTTAAACCCAACCATTGGTTTCTTGTGTTTATCTGTCGAATATCTTTTAGTCAAATTCCAAATTAATATAATCAGATAAAATCATTAATGCATTTATCTGGATTATCTATTTAATAAGGAAAATTGTTCTTACACTGACATGATATAGTTTATTTGATATAAGGGTACGTTTTATATTGTTTTTTTTTTTCTTTTTGTATTAGTCAACTAATCTCGAAAAACATTATCTACAATTTGGAACAATACATTATTAATTCACTCTGTGTTCTTAACGTTTCCATATTCTGTACCACAATATTATTTCTCATATCAATTACTTCTATTGTATTAATTTTAAAAATGGACTGACCACGAGAAAAAACAAAAAAGAACTGTGGATACAAAAAAGATTTTTTGCAATAATTAGAATATATTCACGGGGTCCATTATCGAATTAACATTTGATGTCTACACTTTTGCCTTTCAGAATGAAACATCTTTATTTCGAATTATTATAGACAAAAGATGATGAACTGATGACGTAACACAGTCATAAACCGTTGATATATAGTTTTTATTTTTGGGTAAATAAATCAAATTTAGCTGTGTTTACTTATTATCCCCTTATATTTTCTCAAAATTGTAATTTTAAAACAATATAGTCTGTGAAAAAAATTAGACCATGTTTTTGAACTGTATAAAATTGGCGTCTCAAAATTCCCAAACATTGACTTGTAAATCAATTTATTTATTTGGATTAACTCATCTTCTTAATTTGGCCAACTGTCAATACAACAACTCTTTCCTTACTATAAATACTCGTCATCAGTGATTCAACAAATATAAACATATTCTTCACTAACTCTCTCAGATTCAAACATGCCAATCTCAGATAAATCTTCTGCTAAAAACAGGTTAGTTGTTAAAAAGCTTTTTGCTAGACAGCAACATGAAGGCTTTGGTGCTGTTGTAAGAAGAAGCATCGGAAGGTAACAAACAGCTAATACAAAAGTCTTATTAGTTCCAATTGTTGTAATGAAAAAAACAAAATGACTTGAAATTTGATTAAAAATCTGTGAAAAATTTGCAGGTTTGAGTTCAGATACTTTGACCCATTTCTTGTCTTGGATGAATTCTCAGGTTCTCTTCTTTTCTCTGTTTTGCTCAGTTCTTTGTAATCCAACTTGTTGGAGATTAATAATATAATTTCGTTTTTGTATTTAAATTGCAGCTTCAGCTCCTGCAGGCTTCCCAGATCATCCACACAGAGGTTAGTTTTGTTATTGATTAATGATTACTTCTAACGCAATTATACGTTTAAGCGCAGAGATTGGTCCTGTTGTATTTCTAGTTCAATATCCGATGAAGGTGATGTTTTACAGTATTAGCAATGGCTGGTCCCGAGTCTAGGATGAGATCATTAAGACTAAATGCCTGAATTTTACAAAAAAATTACATGTTTAAGCGGTTCGAATGTTATCGATATCATACATCGGAAGTTAGAATCATTTTAGTATATAACACATAAGCCACTTCACTCATTGCCAATTGGTTTTGAGTTGAAACCATAATTTATCATATTTGTGCTTACTAATTACTGTATCATTGGTCTTATGGTTTAATAATTTTTTCTTCTTTTGGAAAATCAGGATTTGAGACAGTCACTTACATGTTACAGGTATTGATTGATCTTTTGTCATTCTTCTTGTTCGAATGAATGCAGAAGAGCCTCCAAATGTAACTTTTGTTAATGATATTGAACTGTTTTCATGATTATATAGGGAGAGATTTTGCATGAAGACTGTGAAGGACACAAAGGAGTAATCAAAGAAGGAGGATTACAATGGATGACTGCAGGAAAAGGCATTGTTCACTCTGAAATGCCTTCTTCTAGTTCCAATGGCATTACTCACAACAATGGCTTACAACTTTGGATCAATCTCTCCTCAAAACACAAATTGTACGGTTCTTTAATGTTCTGTTATGTAATAAGATTAGGCTTCTTCTAACTTTTTTCTAACTTCAATTCTGTGAATTTGCAGAGTTGAGCCAAGTTATCAAGAGATAGAGAGTAAAGATATAGCAGAAACAGAGAAAGATGGTGTGAGAGTTAGAATCATTGCAGGAGAATGTAATGGAGTCAAATCAAAAATCTCTACGAGAACACCAACAATGTATTTAGACTTCACTCTCAAGCCTGGTTCTCGAATTTCTCAGATCATTCCACATCATTGGAATGCATTTGTTTATGTTCTTCAAGGTCAAGGCCACTTTGGGGACACTAAGTTACAACACTCAGTTGCTGCTGCACACAATTTGCTGGTTCTAGGCCTTGGCGGTGACCGGTTAGAGGCTTGGAATGACTCTGATTCTAGTTTACCACTTCGGTTTATCCTTGTAGCTGGTGAGCCTTTAGGTGAACCAATGGTTCAGTTTGGTCCTTTTGTTATGAATACACAAGAAGAGATTGATCAGACTATTGATGATTTTGAACATTTTACAAATGGGTTTGAAAATGCTAGACATTGGAAGTCTCAAGCTGCTTCTGCCTTGGGATTATTCTGAATTCATTGATAATTTGTTTATTTTACTTTTGTACCTTGTAGTTGTTTTTTTTCTTTTCATATCCAATATTTTTAATTAATTGTATTTTAATTTTTCCACATCTATTAGAAGAAAATAGACTGTGATTTCAGTATATCTCTCCATTCTACAACGTTTACAAAACCATTTAAGAATTTTTAATACATATGAAGGAATTTTTTTTTCTATCTCTAATAATCTTTTAGTAAGAAATGTAATTTTTGGCTCCAATCAATATATTTTATCTCAAAAGTTAAAATTATAATTTGTAAACTTTAAACTTTCGTATAGAATTACACTCTTTGAAAAATAAAATAAATTTATTTTGTTAAACAACTTTTAAAGTTTATACAGTAGAGAAATTGTCTTTGGTCAAAAGGTTAAGTCCGTCTTTGTTGCCTTCTCCATTAATGTTGGACCCGAAGGAGTGGTATAATCCCTATAGATGATTTTGTGTTGTTGACTTCATTCTTCAATATTACTACAAACTTAACAGCATAATAACCACTCAAACATATTGAGAAGTTCGAGCTGCTTATGAGCTTTCTTAGGAAGCAAGAAGAATGTGACCTTTCTCAGTTAGATTGTTTGCTAGATGAAGAATGTGGAATCACATAACCAAAACCGAACACCGGGTACATCAAAAGCATGCAACTTCTACACAATTTCTTCATGAGAGCCAAACGAAAAACTTTTAACTTTTATTTTTGTTTCTATAGTTATGGAAGAAAGATGAGAAAATTTAAAGTCTCTTACAAAAATTGAAAACAGAGCATACCTGTATTGTAAGATCAAACCAAACTCGGACTCAGAGCTAATTTTATTAATTAAAGTGAATTTTGTTCCTCCAGTCAAACAATATAACTTTTATAAACAATATTATAAGCAACAGAGAATATAGAGGAGAAATTTTCATCTTCCTTCATTGATATTGAATCCAAGCATTAGTTTAGATTCGGTGTCTCTACCTAGTATCTCGGGGCTAGGCTTCACAAATCTCGTGGAAAAGCTCGTGCCTTCGGTTTGAAAGTTGCTGAAAGAGGAGCTTGTAGTGTCATCAAATGTAGAGTCAACTAGATGACCTGGCTTAGAGGTGGCATCATTGACCTCAGCATCTCCTAACAACATGGCCACCACTCGTGACATTGATGGTCTCAATGCATGAGATGTCTGAGTGCACAATAGAGCAATGCCAATCATACGTTTCAATGCTTCCATATTGTATACACTTAGCTTATCATCAATTAGTTCAACATCTCGGTCTTTCTCATGTAGATTCCATGCCTGTATACAAGTAATACACAAGAAAAATATAATGACAATCTCCAACTTCCCCCATATGATAAGTAAGGACGTACTGACCCATTCAAGAAGATATTTTTTTTCCATCTCCAACTTTTCGTCAGAATTTTTCCTTCCACTCACTAGCTCAAGAGCCACAACACCAAAAGCATACACATCCACTTTCTCTGTTAAATGTCCACGCATGGCATACTCTGGCGCAAGATATCCACTGCATTGACATGTTATTCATCCATAATTGTGTTGCAAACCAAAGGTTAGGGTTTCAAAATCTCTTACATTGTCCCTGCCACTCGGGTACTTATATGCGTTTTTTTGTCATCGTATAGTTTTGCAAGCCCAAAATCAGATATTTTTGGGACTAGTTCAGAGTCAAGTAAAATGTTACTGGCCTTCACATCCCGATGTACTATGCGAACACTCGCCTCCTCATGAAGATAAACTAGACCTCTGGCTACTCCCAAACATATCTCATAACGGGTTGACCAATCAAGATGTAATGTCTTATTCCCTGCAACAATCAAACCACAAACCTAATGACTACTTCAGCTTGGTAGAAGTGGAGCTAGAACAAGTCATGTATATGTTCATTACCAAATAATGCCTCATCAAGACTTCCATTAGGGAGGTACTCATATACGAGCAAACGATGATCTCCTTCAAAGCAGCACCCGTAGAGTTTTACTAGGTTGCGATGTAGAACTGAAGAAATTGTTACAATTTCCGCCACAAATTGTCTCTTCCCATGCCGGGATCCAACCGACAACTCCTTTACCGCTACTTCTCTTCCATCATTAAGGTTTCCCTGTTGAATGTGTTAATCGAATCAAAACATGTCAAAAGGTATTACATATTCTCTTCTTTCTTAGAAAAGTACAAATATTCATCAAGTTTGGCTTGGTAAGGGCTTACCTTATAAACAGACCCAAATCCTCCCTCACCAAGCTTATTTGAAGGATCGAAATTTTGAGTTGCACTTTTAAGTTCCGAGTAAGTAAAAGTGTAAGGTTTTACGTCCATATTTAGTAATTCTGCCAGATACAATTTGGTTCTTAAAATCAGCCAATATAAGAGACAGTATTCGAGTTGTAATAGGGCCAATATTTTTCATTTCTAAGGCTTGGTTTTGTTCTTATAACATCTATACCTTCATCATCTGTGTACCGCTTCCTTCTTTTACGGAAAATTATGAAGATAACCACAGCCGCGAAGATGCTCAAAAATCCTACACCGATAATTACACCCACAATAGTTTTAGTCACGTTCGCCTCTTTTGATGGTTGCTTATTACCCACAGTTGGTGTGAAATCTAAATAGAAATATGTAATGAATTTTACTTCGGTTAACACTTCAGAGATGACAGAAGTAGATAAAAAAATGAATGAATTCACCAAATATATTACCTGGTCTTGCACTGATGGCCGATATTATTGGCCCATAAGACCCTTGGATGGGAATACAACAAGTTCCTTTTCCAGCCCAGAAAAGATGAACTTCTAGGTGATTTTCTGATACCTTTGCTTTATATGCTCTTTGAACTGCTCCAACAGTAGATTCACCAGCTATTGGTACATCAAAATCCTTTTCAACAAGTTTTCCCTAGAAATAATAATTGCACCTTTTCTTAGACTTCATTAAAACCGAAATTTTGAAAGTAAATAATTGCAAAAAATTAAGTTAATTGGTACAACACCAAACTCCATCAAGTAGTGCAGACCTGGACATAAATGTCAAATCGTCGTCTTCCTAAACCTCTCCAATCTTTAAATCTTGAATCTCCTATTTGTATTTCAGCAAACTGCAAAGTTACAGTATAACCTCCATTTTCTAGTCCCAACCCATAATATCTTAAGGAAGACGGAGAAAGTCGTGCTGACTGAAACAGCTCCGAGTCCAAAGTGTTGATAAATTGTGATTGTGAAGTGCTTATGTATTTTTGGTTGCCATTTCCGGCAAAAAGCCCTACATTACTAGCTGCCCATCTCTGACCAGCACTCACTACAAACGATGATGGGCCAAGATCTTCCTCCCTCTCAAATAGTGCTCCGCTAGCAGAAGTTTTCTCTGGACCTCCGCAGTTGATCGAAAAGTCAGAATCTAGACACCATTCAAATAAAAAAAAAATCTTACGCAATATATTTCTCAATCGTATATTACACTGTCCATGTGACAAACTGATATGCAATATAATAGAAAAAGACATCTCTTTGTTAGCTTACAGATTCCTTTGCCTCTATTGCAGGGAAAGTCCTTCTGTAAGCAGTTCAGTCCTGATAAAACCCTTAAGATAAAGATAATGAATTAGTTACTCATGCAACCTTTTTCTTGAAAGAAATGTTAAGATCAATTTTTTAGAGAAAATCACCCGTTGTCAAGACCTTTCAATGTGAAGTTATTAGCAACTAGGTTACTGCACATAAAACATACATTCTTTTTTTAATAATCACTACCCATTACAAATAAAAGGAAGTTTTATGTGACTGAATGTAAGTTGAGTTATAGTGTTTTGTTTACTTACATTTTCAAGGTTGGTTCACTGACCCATGAAGGAATACTGTCAAACAGATCATTATACGACACATCTCTGAAATCCAGAGTGGAACCTTATTCTACTTGAATAAATGCCCAGTAAAATGTGAATGAATCTTGAGATTTTGTTTAACAAAAATGGATTCAGCAATGAAAACAGTTTCTTCATAAACAATAGGAGGTAGAACCAAGAACATTTTCTTTTTCGATTCGTCTCTCGAGTTGAAAACCTCCTTCAAGAATTGTCTTTGATCCAATCCGTAGGACTCAATAGAAAATGTGATATTATGTATGACTGGTTAAACAATGTAAACATAAGTGTTTCTAATTATTACTATTTGAACTGGACTTGTTCTAAAAAAAGTCAGAGGCATTTCCAATTGTTTGTTGATCCACTGACAAAATCAGGGAAACCCTTGAATTATCAGGAAGATCTATTAACAAACAATCCAAAAAATTAGGGGACGAGATTTGGCTTTTTGAGATGAAACAATTATATAGAATTTTCTTACTCACATATTGTTTAAAGACGGACTCTTTTGTGTGGGCAATGTACCATTCAACTTGTTGTTTCCCAGAAACCTAATATGAAGATACCAAGTTAACTTTAACACGTCTTTAACAAAAAAAGAAGAAGTATTTTTAATAAGTATCGAAGTAGCTGTATATAAATATCCACGAAAAACATATCATCTTACAAGTGAGTAAGTTGACTTAAGTTGAAAAGTGAAGTCGGAATTGGTCCATGTAATTTGTTGAAGCTTAAATCACTGAAAGATAAACAACAATTACTTTGTAAAAACATTAAACTATTCCTGTTTAGCAATGATTGAGAAATTATATTATAACCAATGGAAGATAATTTCATATTCCCTTAGTGACTTTCCCAAATCATCTCATTCTTTTTACAGAAAAGAACCTGATAAAGCTTTAAGAGGATTTAAACAAACACATTGACTTATTCTTACGCGTGCTGCAAACTTGAATATTCTCCAATATTAGATGGTATTGTCCCAGTGAGATTGTTGTTCCTTAAAACTCTGCGACATATATCATTAATGTTACTTGTTAAACACACAAAGGAGGGAGAAATAATTCAATAACATATCAATTGGGTCATGAGTTGGAGTGAAAGTTGAATCAAAGATGCCTTACAATACACTAAGAGATTTCATGTCTTTGATGAATTCAAGAGAGGAACTTCCATTGGATATATCACTAAGCCTCCTACATTTAAAATATGAATTACGGGGAGAAAAGGGAAAGAAGGAGAAACAATAAACAAGAATGATTCTGATAACAATGCAACACATACAACTCTTCCAGAGAAGTTAACTTGGAAAATGATGTTGGTATCGGACCACTTAAACCAGTTCCGACAATTCTCCTGCAGCAAAACATGTACTTGTTCATTCCCATAGTCAGATGCAATGAAGATTTCTTATACTAATTAATGATAACTTACTTAATCAGTTAATGTTTATCTATATTTTATATAAAAATATTAAAACAGGAACAAATGGAACAAGGCCAATACAGAACTTTCTAAGAATAAAATCTTCTTACAGTGTAGTAAGTTTGGTCCAGTTTCCTATAAAGTCTGGTATTCGACCTGTAAGTTCCAGATCCATAATCCAACTGGCATATAAAAAAAACATCTCAAGGCCAAAGATAAAATATGGAGTAATGAATAGATTACAAAAGATAGTTGCAACTAAAACCTAACATAGAAAGCTTATACTCAAACTAAGTTTATCTTACACTGCACTGAGATCCACAAGATTAGCAAATGACAACGGTATTCTCCCGTTGAGTCCAGAACTATCCATGTATCTGCAACAGATGTAAGAAATTATATGAATTAATTGCACGAAACTTTTGTGGTTGGTGAACACTAATCATACTAAAGTAATAGACATGTATACTTGTAGATTTGACAGATGCACTCACAATTGCTGTAGTTTTCTACAATTCCCAATTTCAGCTGGTATAGAACCAGAAAAGTCATTTGAACCAATACTACTGCAGAATATATAAGAAAGAACCATCAAGATCTTTCAGAAGCCATGTGAAAATGATATTATAGTATTTAAATGATGAAAAAACACCCTAAGCTTACAGTATTATTAAATCTGTAAGCAAACCAATTTGCTTAGGAATAGGGCCAGACAAAGCATTGATCCCAAAAGTCCTAAGTAATCAAACAGTTGAGCGTATGGATCAAAGGAATTGTTAATTGAACGGGTAGAAAAAATCACAACAAAGAAAAATGCAAGAAAGGTTTCAGAGGTTTTAACATATATTGCATTCGAGTCAGATATCCAATTGCTGGAGGCAAGGTGCCTATTAGAAAATTTTGAGCCAGGTTTCTGAAAGAATGTGAGTTTGAGGTCTGCATTATTACAGTCTCAGTATGATTAATAAAGAAGAAATAAAAGGAGTAAGTGGGTTGTATCTAGGGAAAATACAGATGTGTGAGGTATTCCAAGGTCCATAGCTCTTGAGGTATAGGTCCTTCAACATCAATCGCATAAACTTTTGCTGTGAAAACAACAACAGACAAATTGAGATTGAAGCATTACACCGGAGAATGATAGATATGAGCTTCCAACTCAAAACCAATTGACAATAGATAGATTGACTTTTAGAACATATATATTAGGTCAGAGTGAACAATTTCCAATGTGGGATATGTAAGCATATCATCACGCCTGTTAGGCCAGGATCGTGGGCTGTAGGCTCTGATATCATGATAAATTGTGGGTTTCCAACTTAATACCAATTAGCAATGATTTGATTGGTCTTTAGATAATATATATTATATTAAAATGGTCTCATATTCAGTTGTGAAATATCAATCATATTCTAATAGAGAATGCATTGAACATTCGAGGTGCATGGAATGGGAAAAAGGAGACTTACATTTTGGTGATGCGGCAGGTTCTAGAATCTTTGAAAGTACAGTCACATTTGATGAGGGGATTGTAAGCAATGTCGGTATCTACAACACTATCGTTAATCGCGGCGCCAGAACAAAGTTCACCGCTGATGTTCCATTCTCTCGTAGATTGAATTGACCATGCCGCAAAGATGGAGTTCAAAGCTCGAGCTACGTCCATTCACGACCACATTGGTCAATTATAATTATTAGGATTCAACCTGTGCTATAAAGCCGGATTTGATTTACATATTTAATTTTGTATCATTATTATTCATTTGTTCTTTTAATGTATAGGAGTAAATTTTTTACACGATAATAGATGAATTTTAAATTCAATGATCATGATTTTAAAGTAGACCAAATAATAAAATCTAAGATTGAATTTACATTTTGAATCCTAACAATTAACTAATTTTATCTTATGTTTTTTTCCCCAAAATTGCCAATATATTGTGAATGTTCTTTTTTTTTTGTTAGACAGCTGAATTCATTACCTTAAAAGTTTATGATACATCAGCATAAAGAAGAAGATACGAATCATAGACCAAAGATACATAAGTGGTAGATAAAAAGCATCCAAGTGGAGTAGCTCATACACTGAAGCTTTTGGATAAGGGCTGGAACTGCATTCTTGCCTCTAAAAAGAGACTTGAATCATTCCTAGTTCTATCGCCATTAAAAGCAGTTGAACATGCCAAGTAGCTGATGGATACTAATGTTTTAATGTTGAACATGCCTCAATTATTTTTATGTCATTTAGTTATTTGATTTATTTTATAAAATTAGCTTTTATAAAATAAATCAAATAATAATAGATTAAATTTATAAACTTAGATTAAATAAAAATATTAGGGATAATATTTATCAAAATTAATTAATTTGATATATGAATACAAATAGTGGGTTTATCGTCAACAATCTACAAAGAAATCCCTTTTTAAGAAAAATCTATAGTAAAATAGATTATTGGAGATTGAATATAATTTCAAGTGCTCAACGACAAACCTTCGTCGGGATGAGTAATGGCTCGTGTTTGGTTTTGTGCTACAACCAAGTAAACTGAACTGAAGCTACATGACAAGAACCAGAAGGTTAGGAGTAGAAACGGAGAACTACGTAGCTTGGGCATCATCATCATCAGATGTCCAAAAAAAACACTATACAGATTCTTAGCTTTTTAATCGAACAATGGGTTTTTTTATAAAGAGATTCATTTTGCTGACAAGCGAGTCATGATTACTCTTACGACAGCTGCGGTACGTATTGACTCTAACTGAAAGGGATATTCGTCCTTCACTCCACCACACAAATTTTTTCTTTTTATTTTCTTTATTAGATTAGAATGTAATAGCTGAGGGAAGTAGCCATGTCACGGAGCGGATATCTGGAATTTTTAAAGATATCCGTATCCATATCCATATTTTTAGCTAAATTAATATTCGTATCCGTATTATCCGTCAAATTAATATCCATATTCGTATCCGTGAGAAAAAAGGTTATCCGCGGATATCCGTAACCGTTTTCAATATTAAAAAAAAATTGAATTTTTTGTTTTTAAAATGAAAACCCTATTTTTCTTTATAAAAATAAATAATAATTAAAAAATAAATATCAAAAATAAAAATATAATAAAAATAAATAAAATAAAAATAAAAAGTGGTGTAAATTGGTATTAAAAACAGAAAAATACAAAAATACAAAAAAAATACGGATATCTGGATATCCGGATTCAAAATCCGTATTATCTGTATCCGTATTCGTATCCGCCGGATCACAAAATTTAATATCCGTATTCGTTTTGCCTGGATATTCGTTTTTCAAATAAAATTTTGAATACGGATTCGGATATCCGGCGGATATGAATATTTAGTCAATTTTATTTGGACCAAAGGAAAACTAAATTAATTATTCCCAATTATTGAGCCAGCCTATAGACTTTATTGTTGTGATCAACTCGCTAGCAAGTTGCCTCTACCAATTATTATTGTTGTTATCTTGGGATACGTCCAGTTTTTATATGTATACATTATTTTTAAGAAAGGTTTTTGTTTTATTCTTGTTGATTTTTTTTTTATAGTGATTTAAGAATTAACTTTTTTTTATCTTAAACTTTTACCAAATTTTGGTTAGTCTGTTTTGTATAATTAAGCAATGGATTAGAAACTAAAGAACAATGGCTACATTACAATCTAAATTTATACTTTAATTCCTTAGACCCAAAAAAATTATACTATGGTTAATTATGAAAGGATGAAAAAAAACATTTATATGCATAGATTATTTTACTTTTAATTTTGTTGAATTATTGCTATGATAAGGTTGTTTTGGATCATTATCTATTTTTCTTATGTATCTGGATTTGTCCAGTAAATGCCAAAATGACAATTTTATAGAAGAGAAAATTATCTAAAATACCTAATCTTCAAAATTATGTGGAGATGTATGTGCATGCTGTTGGTTAATGTTATAAATTGGATCGGTTTACGAGATACTTAATAAAAACCTGATTAAGTGTCTTCATACCCAATTCCTATTAAACTGACTTATCTCCTGATTATAGAATTATAAAATAGAAGAGAGAAGAAGAAATAGTATAATTCAAGAACGAAGTCATATTTTTGGAGTAAAAATCTGAGAAAGATTTGATAAAGATTATTAAGAGTCTCTTCTTAGTTTGGTATTTGACCTTCATGTATTTTAAGACTTTCAATTCAATTATTGGGTGTAACAACGATTGAGTGTAGAGTGAACGTTGAAAGAAACCGTCTTGTTAATCATACACCGGATAAAATAGATTATTCTCTCAAGTGTAGCAGCGATAGCTCTGACTCTGCGATTTTCAACTTTCTTGATGTCGTTTGCTTCTTTTCTTCTTTCTACAGGTTACAACTCCAACATATGCTTCTATCTTCATATTCATGTCTCTTATGTTTTATAAATTTTTCTAATGTTGTGTTATGGGGAAAAAATATGTTTTGTCTTTCGCTTATGTTACCCTTTTATCTTACTACCTCATGTTAATTTTCTATTACAGTTAAACCTCTATAAATTAATAATGTTGTGACTACACTGAAATTACATTTTTTAATTAATTTATAGAGATTATTAATTTATCGATATACTAATTGAATTAAAAATTCAATTTGAAACTATAAAATTGTATTATTTTATAGAGGTTTTTAGTGTATATTAATTTATAAAGTATTAATTTAAAGAGGTTATATTGTACTTTGTTTTTATCCTCCTTGTGCTTAATTTCCCAAACCCTCCTCTCTATTTCTTCCTTTTCTGTTTCCTTCTTTTTCTTTTCTTCTATTTGCCAGAGGTATCCTTGTAATATGGTCTGCCACAAAACCACTACTTTGTGGCAATTCACACAAAGAAAATGTAGGTGGCATTTAGAGCCCTGCCAATATTAATATTATCGGACAATATAGGCGAGTAAAACTAATGTATCCCAATTCAATAACGATATCTTTTTTTTGTAACTCAGGAGTTCTCAGATTTTATGGGTGGATCTGGACAAATCTCCTGGGGGTGGTGCAGTTCACGGATAGACCGTCACCTCCGGATATTCAAATGGGCCGAAAGCATGAGCCCATATCCGTGAATCGAACTTGCGAACTCTTTAAACTCCCAGAAATTGTGACTTAGTTTTGCATAGGAGGGGAATTGAACTTGCGAACTCTTTAAAGTCTCAGATCCGTCTCCTACCACTTGACCACAAGCTCCTTGTCAATAACGATAAAAATATTACAAAAATAATTAATCACTATCATTGTATAACAAACAAAATTTGCAAACAAAATATTAGCTATAAAATATATATTTTCTACAACTGACCAAAATTTTACAACAAAATTTTTAACTAATTATATTTTAATAAATAAAAAAAAAGTAAATCAATTACTCTTTTGAATGACATATTAACAACTTAAATTGACACATTAAACTATTAAATCATAATGATTTGTAGATTAAAATCTTTTTAATAAAAGTCTAAATATTTATTTATATTGTTTAGATCCATATGTATATGTATCTATTATTTGTGATAATATAGGTCCCTAAATTGTTTTTAAAAATAATATGCCCCAATCCAATGTTTAAAATTTTTGGCAGGGCATTCCTCATAATTTCCCTTTAAAAACTGAGGTGACATTAAAGATTGCTTCTTCTATGTCTAAAGCTTACATAACATGTTGTGGTTGGTAATTGGGTTAGCTTTTTTCTTTCTAATAATTAGTTGGGTTACTTGGTAATTGGTGGATTGCTGTGTCATGTGTCCAGATTTGCTTGCGAATCTTTGTCTTTCAGGTGTTAATGACATAATGTAAAATTACTAAACTACCCCTTCACTTTGCAATAGATCTTAGAAACAGATAAATGTTTCAACTCGTATCAGAAGCTCTACTGAATCAATCGATAGTCGTTTTCTTTCGACTCAAATTCAGCAAAGTCTTGGGCAGTTTCGTCCTGTAATGAAAGCCAATGCGAGTTTCAACAACCGCCACGTGTAACATTTTTTTTAGTTAATGATACAAGCCTTAAGCTTTGTAGAGTGGGTGAGTCACACAACGAGCTACTGATGAAAAGAGACGAAATTCCCAGATAATATTTGAATTTTTTTGATTTTTCTAATCTCTAAAAAGATCTTACTTTGACAGTTTGAGAGAGCTTGAGTTGGATTCTTCTCTATAGGAACTGAGAATCGTGAGTATACTAGCATTAGAAAATGGGGTTTTCGATGTTAGATTCCTCATGGAGTTTTCGATTATCTCAGAAGCTGTCACCTTCAGGAACACCAAAACTCACGAGCTCTTTCACTGAAGGAAATCCAATTATTCTAAATTTGAGGGTTCGTCATCCAATTAGGGCATATTCAGTTCGAGCTCTGAAGTGCAGATCACAGTCTGAGGATTTTGTTGAGAGAAGTAGCCCACTTGAGGTAACAAATTAGGAATCCGAGCTTTGAATTTATCTTTGAATTTCGATGTGTCTATTAAGTTGTTTTCATTTCTAGTCTTGCAATGAAGAAGTTCATTTCTAGACTGAACTTTTTTGTTGCTTTGCCGATTGCCAAGTATTTAGAGAACTAGAAACCAAGAGACCTGTTGATAGGTTTTAGCAAAGTTACATGACAATACAGGCTTAAATTCTGATCTCTATCTTATTGTTTTGTTATTTTCTCAATTGTGTTAAAGGTTAAGAAAGAGCTAGAGATTTGTTTCGACCTCATACATAGGCTTGGGAGAGGCATACTATACTTAGGTTCTGCGAGAATCCCACCGGACCATTCCCATTACCTGCAAGCACAAGAGTTGAGCAGAGAAGTAAGACAGATTTGTCATTTTAAGTTATAGATTTGTCAGTGATGTGTGTTTTATCAGGCAGCAAATCTGTTGGACTGTACTACTTGGTCCGGAGCTGGACCAGGACTTATGGATGCTGTGACTAAAGGTGCTTTGGAAGTTGAGAAACCAGTTGGTGGAATCAAAATAGAAAAAGAAGCTGGTGAATGGACTGCTTCAAAGTTTCATCCTTATCTCCCTCCTCAGAATTACCATACTTGCAGGTAAAATGTAGCCACAACAACGCAACATTTCTTACTCTAACTGCACAATCCGTAACATATTGGAATCAATGTTTAGGTTTTTCTCAGCGAGAAAGCATGGATTGGTGGATGCAGTGGTTAGAAACCAAGTTTCTGATAAGACAGCGGTAATTGCTCTTCCAGGTGGTATTGGCACTCTCGATGAGATGTTTGAGATTTTGGCATTGATTCAGCTCAACAGGATTGGATCTGTATTGCCGATTCCATTCATTGTGATGAATTATGATTCTTTCTATTCAAAGCTGCTAGAATTCATAGAGAGTTGTGAAACTTTGGGAACTGTTTCTGAAGGAGAAGTTTCTGCATTGTGGAAGGTATGCAACAACAACTTTGAAGCTCTGACATACTTAGCTGACTTCTATGAATTGCCTTACAATTCTACAACTCCAGAGTCTGAACTTATAAAGACCGCTCGTTGATGATGACTAGTTTCTTATCTCGTTTAGTTTTTGACCAGGAAGAACCGATTTGAAGCTAAGCATGTGTAGAATATAGATTTGTGTGTTTAATATATAATATACAATAATCAGATTTGTTATTATCACTTCAATTTTGTGTTTTTCTCTTAGCATCTCATCTTCGTTCTAGTTCACTGAACTTCTGATAATTACTCAAAAAAACTCAAACATCATGGAGTTTCTGGAGGAGGAATCATGACAGAAGCCCACCTAATTTCCGGAAAGACAATACTGACGACTAGTATGGCTTTGAGTTTTCTATTGTTCATCTTCGTCTGACCAAACAAGAACATTTTAATGTCTAACCAAACAACAACAATTTTATGTCTAACCAAACAACAAAATTTAATTTCCACCATAAACCAGATCATCAGGATTGATGAATTTATGCCTTGCTTTGAAGTGTCTCTATCTATCAGGCTACTACTATTTTGCTAACACTGTTAATCAAGTTGTTTCGAAGAACTCATCCACTTGCATACACATCCAATGTCTTTTTACACTATTTGAGATGTAATTTAGTTGAATCTTCAGCCTTATATTCTCCTCCAAATCAACCAAAAATTCACATACATATACAAGTGTTTTAAACCAGATTAACTAAGCCAGACAAAATAACTTTCTGCATTCAGATAAAAGAAGCAAACCAATGAGATTTTTGTGGTCCATAATATCAAAAGCTAAAGTAAAAAAGAGAAAAAATTGAAGATATAAATCTCTTTAAAGTAAGTATCTTTTAAACCTTTAGAGCCGTTGAGGTATAGAAACTGAAAACAAACAAAAATAAAAAAAACTTCAAAAAAAGAGAGGCGTCTATAATCCGTGCATCGTGCCTACTTAGAAAAGTCTATTTCACACTGAATATTAAACAATAACGCAATTATTGTTTTCTCCTTCACTTTTCTACATACTTCTTTGTATTCTATTCTTCGTCGACTCATTCTCCATTGCAAAGCTCAAGACAAAACAAAATTCCAAGTGGGTTTCTTTTTGTATAAACCTTAGCACAAATTTCAAGAAGAAGGAAGAAGAACAGAGACAAAGCTTTCTTCTTTTTGACCTTTCTTTCCCCAAATTAAAGGTTCAATTTCGTCTTCTTTTCATGTAACGATAAGCTTTTATCATTAGAAAATCTTTACTTTATTCTTGTTCTTTTTTGGGAAATTCGTTATTCCCCCTTGGATTATGGGTTTTGTTTTGGTTACTCGAGAAAGTTGATTGTTTTCTTGGAATCCCTAAGACTCTGGTTTTGTCTTTTTTGTTGTTTTAAAGGATGGGTTTGTGTTAAATTGTTTTAGTTACTTAGTAAGTTGATAAAGCACTCTTGACCATAAGCAAGTTCATAGCTTTTGTTTCAGATCAGGTAAAAAAACCTTAATCGTTACTTGCTTGGATAAAGAGTTCTTGAGCTTTGTTTCAGCAGCATATTTGATTTGATCTGCTCAAGAAACTTTGTTTCTTGGGATTTGAGTTACTGTCTTTTTGTTTTTATCTATGGTTTGTTTTGATTTTATTGTTGAGTGGACAATATACCAAATAATATGTTGCCTTTTTGTGTTTGCAGATCCTATTATGGAGTCTCCACAATCTGTGGCATCAATTGTCAATGGTAGTAACCATTCCAATGGTAGTGGTGAAACCAGAACAAGGAAACATGTCATGTCGTCTGATTCAGACAGTGTCATCGGTGTGCTTGAGGTTTTTGTTCACCAAGCTAGGGATATCCAGAACATCTGTATCTATCATAAACAAGATGTGTATGCTAAGCTTTGTCTCACAAGCGATCCAGAGAGCTCCTTATCTACCAAGATCATCAATGGTGGAGGGAGAAACCCTGTCTTTGACGATACCCTTCAGTTCGATGTGAAGAGTCCTGATTGTTCGTTGAAGTGTGAGATATATATGATGAGCCGTGTGAAGAATTATCTTGAGGATCAGTTACTTGGATTCACTCTTGTACCTTTGTCTGAAGTGATTGTGAAGAATGGGAAATTGGAGAAAGAGTTCTCTCTTTCTTCATCCGATTTGTATCACTCTCCTGCAGGTTTTGTCGACTTGGCTCTCTCATATGCAGGAGACTCGCCTGAGGTGATGCACATTCCTGCGGTTCCAACAGCGGACGAGACCAAGTTGTCTCCTATCGAGTTTGATGAGAGTGAGTTTTTGGATCCACAGATAGTCTGTGAAAACAATCAAATGGTGTCTAAGTACTTGTCCACTACTTGTTCTGATACTGATGACTTTGCAAGCTCTGAAACCGGTTTTATGGAAGTAAACAGCATCCAGTCTGCAGTTGTTCACACTGTTGAAGAAGCAGCCCCAAAGGATGCAGTCTCAACAAATGAAGTACATTCTCCATCAATTGCAGTTAGCTCGGGTTCCTCGGGTACTCGTGACGATACAAAGCAATCAAGCGAAGGAAACTATTCAGGTTCAGATCAAGAAGCAAAGAAGTCAACAGATATTATTAAGAATGGCGATTTAGATCAAACTGATGATGAAGTTGTGAAACAGGTTCTGACAGTTAATGTGGAACCAGAGCAAAAGGTGGTCCAACAAGATATTGTCGACATGTACACAAAAAGCTTGCAGCAATTCACTGAATCACTGGCAAAGATGAAACTCCCATTGGACATTGATAGCCCAACTCAATCAGAGAACTCAAGCTCCTCCCAGCAGACGCCGAAGAGTGCTAGCTCTCGTGTTTTCTATGGGAGCAGAGCCTTCTTCTGAAGCTCGGTAATCATTACAAGTTTGGCATCAGAAGTAGCAAGTAGTGAAAGTGTAATAAGTTACAAGTAGACAATCCAAAATCTGTAACTATCTTCTGTTGATGCCTTTAGCTTTTCTTATTATCTGCAACTCTTCCAATATGTACTAAAGCTTCACAGTCACGTCCTTCTCATATAACAGATTTCTCAGAAAAAAAAAGACAAGTTTGTGATTAAAGAAGAATATAATACAAAGACAGCAATTTCGACATATATCTTCAACATCAACAGAACATATTAAACTCAACCATCAACTAAGGATCTCCAGATTCAAAGTTACCTACTGGGGTAATTCGAGCAACAGGAGTACATTTAAGTGGATGAGCCATGCTCAGGGCCATATCTCCTGTCTCTTCCATGTTAACCTTATCCCCATTAATTTTCCAGTCAAAACACTGTACCATTGTTCCAATGGCTACTTCAATGAAGATATAGCCCAAATTTGCTCCGGGACATCCTCTTCTTCCACTCCCGAAAGGAAGGTAGTTCAAAGCTAACTCATTTTCTTTCCTTTTTGAAGGAGAACCCATTAACCTCTCGGGCTGGAACCTGTCTGGATATTCCCATGAGTCCGGATCTCTCATCACTGCATAAACATTTATTATCATCGTTGTGTCCTGCGGTATGTAATACCCTCCGATCTTGCATCCTTCTGCTGCATTCCTTACCAAGATTGGCGAATGCGGGTGTAGTCGTAGCCCTTCTTTCACCACAGCCTGCAAATACGGCAGGTTTGAGAGATCTGTTTCTTGAATCAACCTCGTTCTCCCAACAACAGATTCTATCTCTTCTCTCAATCTTGTAAGAATCTCGGGATGGTTAATGAGTTCCGCCATTATCCACTGTGTTGTTTGTGCTGAAGTACCAGTGCCTCCAAGGAAAAGCTCCTAAAACCACATGCACAATGTTAAAGAATAAAGATGAAGATTGAAGACTTTGCATGATCCTTAAGCGGCACCCATTCAAACCCATGAAAGAAACTCAGGACATTACCACAAAAAGCGCTTTGATTTGGTTCCTTGTAATCTTTGACTCGGTGTTGTCAGCACAAATTTCCAACAGAACATCCATCATGTCTCTATCCTCTTTCTTGTTCGGATTCTCTTCGTGTTCTCTGATAATTTTCTCCAGCAATTCATCGAACCTCTGCGAGACCTCCATAATTTCTTTCTCAAACAGAGAGATCCCCACCTTCTTGAGAAGTCGACCAACAGTACTAGCTATAAAGAACTTCTTTATCAAACTAAGTGATTTGGTCACCAAGTCTCTAACTTGCTCTGCTTCACCGTTCTCCTCTGAGCATCTCCTCCCCATTATCATTCTGCAAATGCTGTTATTTGTTAGCTTCATCATCTCTTTACAAACATCAACAGTCTCATTCTTTGCTGCCTTATCGAACAACATAGCACGAAAAGTCTTGAGTTCTTTTCCACGAAGGGTCCGTGTCCGCTCAAGGGAATGAGATCCAAGAAGCTTTGTGACTAAGAGCTTCTTCATGAATCTCCAGTATTCTCCATAAGGAGCTGAGATAAAGCCAAAGGAACCAAAAAGTATCGACTTTTCCATTATAGGAACCGCGCGGTCGCGTGTAGCAAAGTTCAGGTCGTGGGTCCTGAATATTTCATAGGCCATGGAACTGGAAGAGACAAGAACGATTGGGATATTGAAGGCCCTAAGGTAAAGGAGGGGACCATATTTGGAGGAGAGTTTCTGAAAGGACTTGTGACATGGAACAGAGATGAGAAGGTGAAGATGCCCTATGACTGGTAGAGACGGTGGGCTCGGAGGCAGATCACAGTCTTGGAGTTGTGACTTCTTTGATTTCTTGAAGAAAACAGAGAAACAGAAGAGTGAGAAGAGCCATAGGAGGATGAAGATGAAGCAGAGTTGAAAGTCAACGGTGCTTGCTGCCATTGTGTCCAAAAACTGCAGAGGGTTCGATGAGGCAATATAAGTTTTTGTCATTATATATAATACTATTTGAAATCAGATCTCTCCTCGAGATCCTTTGTGATATAAATTAATAGTCAGTAGTTTAATTCCACATGATACACAAATATTTAATATATAACATGTGAAATAGATTGAGCGAAAGAAAAGTCTTTGATATCAAACATAAAAACACTTGATAACTACCAGTCCAAAACATCTTTGATTTCTCCTGTAATCATGAACCTGAATCTGAGCATGAGCTTGAGATGGAAATGGAAGCTCACGTCAGTTGAGAAAGCGCTATTGCAATCTGAGAACCAATAAGGGCATTGTTTTTCACAAGCGCAATGTCTGAAACTGAGTCAAGGAACTCAAAATCTCACAATATAGAGACATTTCTGTTATTAAGACACTCAAAGGATTTGGATGGATGCAGATATTAAGTTTCAGAACGACTTAAAGTGATTAGACATCAGAAGATCAAGAGAAACCCTTGAGAAAGGATACTTGCTGTAAGAGACGTGCCCCCAGTTAACTCATTTACTCGTGATAGTAAGAATGGAGTTTCTGCACTTCCAGTAATGTTTTGTTCCCTGGCCAAAACCAAATTTAAATTTCAGACTATAAAATATGAAAATGAACAAAATTCTTCAAGTATTCTGATGTAAGCATGTATGAAAATTAATAGCTTCTATATATGACCTTGCTTCTGTAAGAGAACGCTGTGTTGCTGATTCGATAAGGTTTCCAGTGGCTGAATGCTGTTTTGGAATTGGAACCGCAAATAGAATACCTGCCTGGCGGTTTAGCTTCATGTTTGCATCTGGAAAAAGCGGTTTTCTCTCAAGGTGGTAAGCATCAAAGTGCATAAATACTTTTTAAAAGTAGGATATTTTGAGACAAAGACTACACTTACCTATTACCCTAGCACATTCTTCAGGGCTATTTACACGGGAAGGTGCCTGAAGAAGTCATTATATGGACATCAGAACTACAACTCTAAGCAGAAACAAGTGTTTGACTTCAGTGCTAATGGACAATTGTGCACCTTGCAGCCGCTCTTTTCTGTGAAGAATGCTGGAAACTCATCGCTTTTGTATGCAGCAACATAAACTTCTTGAGTTTCCTAAATTGCCAACGAATTGCTCATGTGAAAACGTAAACTCTTATTGTTGACTATTAAACATGCCCCGAAAAAGAATTATGTACCAGATATTCAAGAGTCTTTGGAATATCAAGTATGGATTTCACGCCTGCTGATATCACTGCTATAGGAGTCCTCCCAAGTGCAGTAAGATCCGATGATATGTCCATAGCTGCATGGAAAACAGAAACCAGGAGTCTATGGATATTGGCTTTACAAGTATACAACACCATCATCTATACAGAGTTTTCTAACCATGTAACTAGAAAAACTGGTATAGAACTACCAGATGGACATAAAACTTACAATGGTTAGCATGTCTATGCACACCTCCTATCCCGCCCGTGACAAAAACTTGGATGCCAACCTGCAACAACCAAATAACCTCTAAAATGCAAGGAATGGTACCAAAACTACTAAAGAAAGATCCTCCCAGGAACAAAGCTAATTACCATTGAAGCAAAAAACAATGTTGCAGAGACTGTAGTTGCACCATTTCTTCTTGTAGCCACCTGACGGAAAGCATTTAGGCAATACATGGTTGAACAAAACACTCCAAAATAAATTGAAAGTGATGGAGAAAAGTAAACAGCACGTTCATCTATATATGAAAATGTAGTTTATTGTAAGGTAGGTTGATAGTTTGCTTTTTATGAATTCTATGTTTTCGCTTGTACTAATAAACATAATGATGGTGCAATAAATAGAAATGCCACTAGAAGTGACTCACAACATGTGCAATGTCTCTGCCTGCAGTCTTCTGAACACTTTTTCCCAGGTATGCAAGACGTTCTAATTCTTCCTCGTTCAGACCTGTTAACTACATATTAACATCTACAAGGAGAAACAAATCCTACCAGGAAGTAACAGAAATCTACTGCTTTTTGCTCCTTTAGGAGATTGAATTTTGTGATCTAAGATCTTGGACCCAAGTTCTTTTTTTTCCGGATATGTAAATTACCAATGATGCTCTGGAAACCGTCAAAATTGACGGGGAGATTAATCCTGAAGCCAAGAACCTAAAACATTATAATCTATTAGAATCAACTCACCTATGCAAGGTACTCCATCTAAGATAGCTATTGTTGCAGGAATTGCTCCATTCTCTCTCACAATTGACTCCACCTCTTTTGCTGTTTGCAGATTTTGAGGGTAAGGCATCCCTAAAAGTACCCAGTTAAGTATAATCAAATTAGACCAGTCTAAGAAACACATATATAGGATTACGATATGGAAATAAATTCCATTCAAAGAGTCCGGTTTTACTGATAGAACAAGGAAGTTTACCATGGGAGATTATGGTTGACTCAAGAGCGACCACAGCACGTCCATTGGATAGAGCTTCAGATACTTCTGGAGATATCTTGACCAGACTCTTGAGCTGCCCAAAACCAGTTAAAGAGAAATCAAATCAACATTGGAAAGAGATTACAAAACGTTGGAACAATGGAGGACTTCTAAAAAAAGGGTGCATCTTTAAAAGAAAAACCTTGTTGTTTGCTTCAAGAGGTGAAAGATGATTCTGAAGATTCGAGATCCTAGATTGAGCTGAAGACGAAGCCATTTCTTTCTCTCTGGAAAAATGAAATTTCTTAAGTTATCAGAAAAAAAGCCAATAAATTACTCAGAAAAATCCTCTTCCAAAATTTTCAATTAAAAAGGAAAATCGTGATGATCAGAAATAGCATAAGACGAACAAATTGAACAATTTATAAGAAGAATGAAATTTTCTGAAATTGTAGAGGTAACTTCAAATTCAAAACCTCCGTAAATTAAAAAGTCTGAAAGTGAAGCACCGGAAGAACAAATTCGATTCATGTTCTTATCATTTATATATAAACCGGTCCGGTTCATGTTTAAACCGGTTCGGTTCATGATTACAGAGCGGATGATTTCGGTATTGTAAGAAGCGTTTGAGAGGGAGAGAGATTTAGTTGATCTGAGTGTTTATGTCCGTTGGGCACACGAAGGACCGATCCGATCTCAGTCGCCGGCAGTCATCGCCGCCGTTTGCTGTTATTCCTTGATTTGTTCTGTGTTCTTCGCTCTCTCCTTCAAACTCGTAAGCTTCTTCGATCTGGCTCTATCATAATTGGTAATTCTAATTGTTTCCAATTGATTGTAGAATGTTTTATCACCTAATTTACTCGGAACTTAGGATCTAATGTCTCCGTCGACTTGAACGCAGTGATGTACAAAACCTAAAATCTGAGGCCCTGCGTTCATTCGTTTTAATAAGTGTCCCTGATCTTTGTTTTGCAGATTCTCCATTTCAAGTGATTTTGGTTTCAAAGACAAATCAGAAGCCATGGATAAGTCTAGTTCTTTAGAGTATATAAACCAGATGTTCCCAACAGGTGAATTCTCTCATTCATGTGACACTAACAGAACTGTAATACCCTGTGTACACCGATTATGGTTTAGAGGTGTTCATAATAATCCAAAGTATTGTGAAGTCTTGGTTTTTGTTGCTTCTGTAATCAGGACCTGTAGTTCAACTGCTGATCATCTGATAGTTTCTGCATATGTGACCACATTACCATGAGTTTTACATGGGTGTTTTTCTTTACAGAGGCATCACTATCTGGGGTTGAGCCACTTATGCAAAAGATTCAGGGTGAGATTCAGCGGGTTGATGCTAACATTTTATCTGCTGTTCGTCAACAGGTGAGCTTTTCTTATATATTCCTTACTGGTTCTGGATTTCTTGTGGATGTCTACATTAACTCAAGATTTATAATATATGCACAAAGAGAAGCTACTTTCTTCTATGTTGAAAGAATACTCTATGCTTCTGAATCTAATTTTTGGGCTGAAATCATACTCCAGAGTAACTCGGGAACTAAAGCTAAAGAAGATCTTGCTGATGCCACACGTGCTGTTGAGGTTAGTTTCTCATTAGTTGATATTGTATGCTCACTGTCAGTATATTATTTCCTTTTACGTATTTCCTATCAGTTTCCTTTGAATTCTTAAATTTGATTATGTTTATGATCTAACACAGGAACTCTCTCATAAGATGCAAGAGATAAAGTCCAAAGCTGAGCAAAGTGAAGCAATGGTTCAAGAAATTTGCCGTGATATTAAGAAGTTAGATTTTGCAAAGAAGAACATAACCACGACCATCACTGCTCTTCATCGCCTCACAATGTTAGGTCAGTTAGCAACAGTTTACTCTGTTTAATATGTTCATTATTTTCACCGTATCTGGTCGCGCTACCCTAAAAAAAGAATAATAGCCCAAGTGTAATGTAGCCCTATATAAATAAGGGTTCCGAGGTAGGAAACATCAAACTATTGCATAATGTTTCTGGTTAACTTCTTAATTTATCTATATTAACTCTTTATATGGTATATATATATATATATATATATATATTATGTATCTAGTTTAAGTTGAAGAATTACACTATTTATAAGCAATGAAATCTGCTATCTCTCTGTGGCAGTCTCTGCCGTTGAACAGCTTCAGGTGATGGCATCAAAAAGACAATACAAGGAGGCAGCTGCACAGCTGGAGGTACCTATTTTAAATTCTATAATCTTTTGCGTTTATTGCTTCTGTAACGTTGGTTGTAGTCCACTTGCTTTAGCTTTACCTTTACCTTTACCATGGGAGTCCAATGCAGCACACTGTCATTTTGAATATCAATTTTGATGCTAGGCTACCTAGTATAGTTTCCTATAAGACTACTACGTATGTTCTGAATATATTTTTAAGATTCAATTTCTACATAATATATATTTCAGGCTGTAAACCAGCTATGTAACCACTTCGAAGCATACAGGGATGTTCCTAAAATCACGGAGCTCAGAGAAAAGCTTAATAATATAAAGCAAATTCTTAAGTCCCATATATTTTCTGATTTTTCCAGGTAATGCTTTTTGTGATTCGACCACATTTTTACGTACTAATATAAGTCCACAAAAGTCTCCAAAAGAGGTCCATTGTAATGCTAGACACTGATTTTGCTTCTCGTTCTCAATTCTTTTATCTTCCATCTCAAGAACATTACAGCTGAAATGATTTTTTTGTTTTCTGTAAAATTTATGTGTATCAGGTGATGAATTTTCACTTTTTGTGTCATAGAATAAGGTGTCATATTTGTGAATCCTCCACAGACCACTCTCTCTCTCCCTCTCTCCCAGCCCACTTTATTTTTTCGATGGAAAAAAGCAACACTTACCAGAATTGTATATTGTTGTCATCTCAGTTTAGGTACTGGGAAAGAGACAGAGGAAACAAATTTGTTACAGAAGTTATCTGATTCTTGCTTGGTTGTTGATGCTCTGGAGCCATCTGTGAGGGAAGAGTTGGTAAACAACTTTTGCTGCAGGGAGCTCACCTCATATGAACAAATTTTTGAAGGAGCTGGTACATTGGACTTTACGCCCTAAGTATCACTGGCACTGAAAGAGCATGCTTATGTTTTCTTGGATTGAAGTTTTAAGAGGTTAATTGTTGGCAGAATTGGCAAAGCTGGATAAGACAGAGCGGAGATATGCTTGGATAAAGCGTCGAATCCGAACAAATGAAGAAATCTGGAAGATTTTTCCTGCTTCGTGGCATGTGCCATATAGACTATGCATCCAGTTCTGCAAGCAAACAAGGTATATATTCTGTCATTTTACACATAAAAGCTCTTATAAACTATAAATTTTTGAGAATGGTTCATATATTTGGAGATCATTATAAATGCACGGTTAGTTTTTTTTCCAAACAAGAAAGTTTCATATTGACAAAATGACAGAATCTTCTAGTGTAAAATGTTTTAGTAAGTAAAAATTAGTCTGATTAGTACCATATATATATATGCAGCCTTCTTAACTAACTGTCCTGTTTTCCCATCAATTTTGCAGGAAACAAGTAGAATCTATTCTGGTCAACATGAAAGAGAAGCCAGTTGTAGCCACATTGCTTATGGTCGGGCATGCTATCTTTGATCCCTAGTTGCATATACATGTTTTTCCTAACATAAAAATTTCATCAGATTCATATATAAGGATTATGAATTATCTCATCTTTGTTCATCCTTTTCACTTTCACCAAATCCTTTTACGTTTGATAAAATGTGGAATGCTTCAGGCCTCTATTAAAGTTTGATGTCACTGAATTGTTAGGCACTACAAAGTACAGTGGAGTTTGAAAAAGAACTCGAACAGAGATTTGGTGGTGGTGTTCCTACTAAAGATATCGAAGATGACATTGAAGAAATTGGTGCATGGGAAAACAATAATCAGAATGTATCTAAAATCCGCAAGAAGTATGAAAAGAAGTTTGCTGCTAGTCAAGAACCCGAGGAAAATGTATATTCTATGTTCTTATTCTATTTTATGAA
The DNA here is from genome assembly GCA_900406405.1 of Lepidium africanum. Taxonomy (NCBI): domain Eukaryota; kingdom Viridiplantae; phylum Streptophyta; class Magnoliopsida; order Brassicales; family Brassicaceae; genus Lepidium; species Lepidium africanum. The sequence goes on from OVAX01000048.1 coordinate 86,678, forward strand.
AAGTACTCTAATGAGTTTTTTATTAAGGCTTACACTTTATTCTGAAAATGTTTTCAACAGGAAAAGACTGGAAACAAAGATTTATCTGTTACTGGAGCCGGGGTATATTCCCTACTTCTAGTCTCGTTAGTGAACCTAATTTTGTTGGCTGATGTCATATATATTGTAATTCTTCAAGTAAAATTTGCTTCGCTCTTAATAGTTTATAGGCACATTATTGCATTTATAGAAGACAATAATAATAGCTTGCATAGCATCCCTACTTGCGGGTCTAATATTATTAGAATTCCATCATACATTTGACCGTCCAAAAGTGGAAAACATAAATAACATGATATTTTACTTGTGCCATTCTATTGTCTGAAGGATTCGTTTACTCACTTGTTACTTGGCTTCACAGTTTAACTTCCGGGGAATGATCTCTTCCTGCTTTGAACCTCATTTAACCCCATATATTGAGTTGGAAGAGAAGACACTTATGGATGACTTAGAGAAAATTGTTCAGGTAATTCAATATTTTTGGCCTCACGAAATATTTACGTTCCAAGGTTTGTCAAGTTTTTCTACTTTTCCTTTTCTAATGTCAGGAGGAAACATGGGATATTGAGGATGGAAGTCAAAATAATGTTTTATCCAGCAGCACACAGGTGAGTACTTAGGCAAGCTTCTTGAAAATGGATTTATAGTTTCAACTTTTCACAGATATTTACATCCTTATTCAATGTATTTAATGATTAACTACTTCTACTAGGTTTTTATCGGTAGGGGTAATTGGATTCTTTTTATAGATGTGTAGAATAACTCTCTTCTTGATACATTGAACCTACAGCTTTGGTCATACCCACTGGAGGGTGATGTTTGTTGTAGTAGTAGGAGAGTATTTTACTTCAAACCGAAAATTATACTCAAGAACTACAAATAGTATTATCTGTACATAGTGAACTATCGTTGTCACTAGATTAACCACTGAGAACCTTATAACATCCTATACAAATTATATGTCATGTTATAGGTTATTGGCAGTGACCATTTGAAATGCCTTGTTTGCAGCTTTTTTCCAACATAAAGAAGAGCTTGAAACGTTGTAATATCCTCAGTTTGAACCAGACTTTATTCAATTTGTTCAAGGTATACCTTTCATATGCTCAGTATGGTTTTTCTATATAAATATATCAGAGATGTGTACTGTGAAGTCGAGCAATGTCTTGGTATAAGAACCAGCTTATTTGTAGAGTTTTAGAATTTTATATTTGGAGAGATCTTTTTAGTTGAGTCATCTGTTCTGGCCACCTATGTTCCTATATATCCTCTAATGATGTTTGCACGCCAATTTAAATGCTATACTTCATGGTCCTAGATAAGGTGAATGGAAAATTTGAGTTTATTCTTTGAGATGGTCTCCTCTGTACAGGTCTTTCAACGAGTTCTGAAGGCGTATGCTACAAAGTTATATATGAAGCTCCCAAAAGGAGGTACTGGTATCGTTGCTGCAGCCACAGGCATGGATGGACAGATAAAGGTTTGCCTATAATATATTTACATAGAAAAATGTTTCCCATATGTGCTTTTCGACGTAGTAATACCTTTTATTTCCTCTACAGGTCTCGGAGAGAGATGAAAGGGTGATATGCTACATAGTTAATTCTGCTGAATATTGCCATAAAACAGTAAGCCTATTCTTGTCTATTATTCTGTTTTCCTGCCGTTTTCATATACGTTGATACATGTTTTTATCCCGTCTGGGGTTGCATCATATGGTATTAATCTCATTTTAGGCCAGTCAAGTAGAAAGGGCAGTTATAATATTGATAATCTTCGCATCAAGTTCCAAGAAACTTTCATGGGTCTAGTTACTTTCTCGATGATTTTGTGATGTGATCCTTTTCAACTGCCATTTAAACAATGAACTACATATTTTACTCCAAGTTTCTCGGTTTAAAAATTCCAGTGTGGTTGAGAAAGGTTCATTTGAAACTTTTCTTGTGTGTGTATATATATATACATGTGTGTGTGTATGTCACTCATGCGGTACATTTTCAAATATATTATCTGCTGCTTCTATATCAAACAATGTAATGCAAGCTGTTATGTTTGTTCTGGGGTGACAAGATGTGTGCGGATGTCAGTAGTATTCTCTCAATAAGTTTTAATTGTCTGAAGAACAATACAGCACTTCACAATGACTGTTTGCTCTTTGTATCGCAGTCTGGTGAACTGGCAGAAAACGTCTCAAAAATTATCGACCCACATTATGCTGATGGTGTAGATATCTCGGAGGTCCAGGTACTGATTACATAAAGGACTTACAATATTTCCTTATTTTGAATTGTTCATAAGCTGTGTTGCTGTGTAGGATGAATTTTCAGCCGTTATAACAAAAGCACTGGTCACACTGGTCCTTGGACTTGAGACTAAGTTTGACACAGAAATGGCAGTGATGACACGTGTTCCATGGAGCACACTTGAGAGTGTGGGTGACCAATCTGGGTAAGATCTAACCTTGGGAGGGGGTTAAAAGGTTCTATGTTTTGATGCCGTATGATAACCAAGCGTAATTAACATGCATTTGCATCTTCTTGTAGCTACGTCAATGGAATAAATACAATCCTTAGCAGCAGCATACCTGTCCTCGGGAACCTTCTAACACCAGTTTACTTCCAGTTTTTCCTCGACAAGGTTATCATATAGATGTAATTTGAATGTCTTTATGATCTGATGGTTGTGGCCTTGTGCAAATTTAAGACCTCCATAAAATGGGGTCAAAGCTTTGACCAGCTCCTCGCTTGTCTTGTACAAAAATATTATAAAGACTTTTATGCCACCTTGTTGATCGTATAAACTTCATTACTCTGTACTAGGATTACGTAGATTGGAAATTATGGCCCAAAGCTATCGCCAACCAACTTTTTTGATGCTGACCTTTGTTGCATAACTTCGTGCAGCTCGCATCATCCCTTGGACCACGGTTCTATGCTAACATTTTTAGATGTAAACAACTATCGGAAACTGGAGCTCAACAGGTTAGCCTGCCTGCTCTATGTTCCTCCATTTGGATAGCTTTGATTCTCTCGGTTGTGGATTTCTCTAGTAGTCAACCAGTGAATCACTTAAAATCATGTTCCATGTAAAATTTCTGTTTACTTATTAATCAGGTGTATCCAAAGACTTGAGCCAAACTCAGTCTGGTAACTCTGGTTATATCGCCTTCTTGTTCACACTTTCGTCTTTTGTTAATGTTGAAGTGAATATGTTTAAGTCTGTTTATTTATTCAGTTTATTTTCTGAACTTCAGGACTAGTATGATTGGAGTATTCGTGCTATGTTATATATCTGAACTTTTATCTTTCAGCTTTTTAGAACTTGAATATGAATTATCTGTCTTTTGGTTTCACAGATGTTACTAGATACGCAAGCGGTGAAGACGATTCTGCTAGAAATTCCTTCCCTTGCCAGACAGGTTAGCTCAACACTACCAATATGTATATATGTCTCAGCTGGTGACTACTGGGTATCTTCTTTGCACAAAAGTAGAATATCTGATGCTCAAACCTTTCGAGTATTTTTGTTTCAGTTATCAAGCCGAATTCAGGGATGAGATATAGCACTTTAGTCTGTATATCCGAAACAAATTACATTTTTATAACATGTTTTGATTTGCAGACTTCAACTGCTGCCAGCTACTCCAAATTTGTGAGCCGTGAAATGAGCAGAGCTGAAGCACTCCTTAAGGTCATACTATCCCCAATCGATTCAGTGGCAGACACTTATCGTGCACTGTTTCCGGAAGGAACACCCATGGAGTTTCAGCGCATCTTAGAACTAAAGGTAATTCGAGCATGTCTTAACCCATTTTCATACACTCAAGCGAACTGGCTCGAGAACTGAGTCCTGTGCACAACAGTATTCTAGAGAGTTTTTCTTGATCGTCTGGCTGGCTAAGTATTCTCATTCAGCAACATTCTCGTCATGATCTGGACAATTAGTTTCTTTCTCTTTATCTAAACTAAAGAAACCTTAAGACCTATAATGGTGTTTGGTGCAGGGTCTTAAGAAAGCTGATCAGCAGAGTATACTTGATGATTTTAACAAGCATGGCCCAGGATTCACACAGGCCACAGTTGCAGCAGCAATGCCACAACCAATGCCAACCCCACCTGCACAACCACTAGCAATCTCTAATCCAGCTTCAGCTACTGGATTCATAGCAAACAGTGAGGATGTATTAACCAGAGCAGCTGCTCTTGGCAGAGGAGCTGCAAGCACAGGCTTTAAGAAATTCATTGCTCTTACGGAAGCTGCCAAAGATCGTAAAGATGGGCCTTTAAGGAGACTCTTCAATGCATAATTTATTTCTTTTTTGACCTTCAGCTTTTCTTTTTTGGATTTTCTGCTCAGAACAACTTGTAAGATCATTGTGACTATGACAAATAAAACACCTAAATTTACAGTATATCCATTTACACATAATTCGCTATCATCTTTTTAGTATTACTGCTCAGATTTGTTTGTCATCTCCTAGAAATTGATTGCTCATTACCATCTTGTAACTCGAGAATGATTATTTATACGTAATTTTGTGTCTGAGACCTCACACTATTGTTTAAATTTATAGAATAACCTTTCATTCCAGCCCAAAAAAAAAAAAAATTTCAGTTTGGTGGTTAAGATAATCCAACTAATGACTATAGCATCTAGGGTTCGATTTTTTCCCTCTACGCAGTTGCTAGATTAAGGGTTGGAGTAAGCTATAGATCGGACCTTGTCGATCCAATTGTTTACAAAAAAAAAATTGATATCTTTCCTTTTTAATATAATTGTTAATGTTTATAACTTTTTTAGTCTTTCACAAAATTAAACTAGAATATAATGTATCTGAAAAAATTGAATGCGTAATATTTACACATAAATTCATTGCACTGTCAAAAAAAAAGTTAATTACTATTTTTTTCTTTCCCAAAAAAAAAAACTAGCCGTTAGAGGTGAAACGAATTTCAAAAGTTATAAAGGCGCCGCTTGTTTGCTAATTGTTAACGTTCAAAAACAAATTTTCCTTTTTCCTTTTTATTACCATTTAAAGGACAAAAAACCGACGTCGTTTAATCGAACTGAGACGTCGTTTTATAACCTCAAGAGACCAATCAATCATTCTTCCTCTCTCACACTCATCGGGAAGAAGGGAAAGAAAAAAGAAAGATCTTTGTTTTTTTTTCTCCTTCCTTCTACTTCGATAAGTTGTTGATTTTGATTCTACTCTAAAAATCAGATTCTAATTGAGTCTCAGTGTTCGATTTTTCTTAAAGAAAGCGAAAGTAATGGCTGCTGTTAATGGGTATCAAGGAAATACTCCGGCTGATCCTCCGGCTTCTAATGGATCAAAGCAACCTGCTCCTCCTACTAAGACTGTTGATAGCCAATCTGTACTCAAAAGGTATTTTTCTTTGATTCAATCTTGTTCGAATTTTTGGCTGGACTCATTCGTTAATTTAAAACCGTTTTTGTGTTCGATTTCATAAATTTATATGGGGTTTTATGGTCGATGTGCTTTTAGATCTTTGCATATAACATGTTTGTTAAAATGTCTCTTAGAGAACTAGTTTTAAGATGTTAAACCAAGTTTGAAGGATTTCTTCGTACTCATTTTGGAATCTGATCTTATGGCTTTACTCTGCCTTAAACTGTTCAAATCCCAGAATACTAATCCAGTTTTTCTTGACTTACACTCAGGTTGCAATCTGAACTAATGGGATTGATGGTAAGCTATATTATCTGTCTTCTTCTTTTGTTGGAAATAAGAAAATACTGAACCAGTTTTTGTACTTAAGATGCTGATATGGCTTTGACTTGGGGTGTTTTTTTAGATGGGTGGTGGTCCAGGAATATCGGCTTTCCCAGAGGAAGACAACATATTCTGCTGGAAAGGAACAATAACAGGAAGCAAAGATACAGTGTTTGAAGGAACTGAGTACAAACTCTCACTCTCTTTCTCCAATGACTATCCTTTTAAGCCTCCAAAGGTTAAGTTCGAGACATGTTGCTTCCATCCCAATGTTGATGTCTATGGCAATATCTGTTTAGACATTCTTCAGGTAAAATGTACCTTCCACTTGTGTCTTATGTGCTACACAATATCAGAGAAAGAGACCAAACTTATCTGTTTTCACATTTTCTTATTTGTAGGATAAATGGTCATCTGCTTACGATGTGAGGACAATACTACTATCGATTCAGAGCCTCCTGGGAGGTAATCTATCGCGTGTAACCTTTAATATCTTGTACGCCCTGTTGATGGTGTATCCAATGTTTGAATGTGTTTTGTTTACGTCTTGGCTTTGTTCAGAACCGAATATCAGCTCACCATTGAACACTCAAGCAGCTCAGCTCTGGAGCAACCAAGAAGGTAAAGAAAAATACAGAATGATTTCACAATCATCTTCGAAGTTCCTCTGGTGTGAATGTTTTTCTAACGTCTCTTTTGTTGTATTGTGCGTGCAGAGTATAGGAAGATGGTTGAGAAGCTTTACAAGCCTCCCAGCGCATGATTTCGTCAAGCTCTTTCTGAATCTATCAAACTCCATTGTCTTTGATGAAACCACAGAAAATGATTTTCCAGAAGAAGAACACACATTGTCATTCATTTGCTTTATTCTTTGTTTTTGAACATCAGCAGTTGTATCTGTAACTTTTACCTTGAGTTTTGACTTGAGCCAGATTAATAAACATAGACGCGTGAGTTTTTCAGACATTAATCAGAAAAAATGAAAGGAAAAAAAGTTCTTTTATTCATTTCAGAAAGATAAACACACTCACTGTCACAATACAATCATCATTTTTATTGTTTAAGTAAGAATGATGGTGAATAGGAAGCTTGCAGAGTAGACTGATCCACCAAAACTAAGAAAGGCCACGAACTTTTCCAGTGGCAGTGTCAATATCAATCTCATAGAAAATAGGTCTTGTGGGAAGTCCAGGCATTGTACTCATTGTACCAACCAATGGATATATGAATCCAGCTCCAATGCTTCCTCTAACATCCCTTATCGGTAACACAAATCCTGTAGGTGCTCCTTTCTTTGATGCTTCATGCGAGAATGAATATTGTGTTTTCGACATGCATATGGGTAGATTTGAGAACCCTTGTTGTGTGTACATCTCAATCTGTTTCTCCGCCTGCATTTACACATGTCAGAAGAAGATAAAGATTACATAAACAGATTTTTTTTTAACAACAATGCAACAAAACTGAAGAAGTCGGTCTAGGGATCAATCACCTGTTCGGAGTATTCAACACCACTGGCTCCATATGACTTAGCTATGGCCTCAATTTTTTCTTTGATGCTAATGTCCAACGGATAGAGAAACCTAAGTGGCTGTGTACCGTTTTGACAAGCTTTTTCAACCGCAATACCAAGATCCACCTACAACATTAACAAAGATAATTCATTTTTCAGTAAGCTCGGATTGCAGATTATGTATGCATAATATGTTAAGTTTGAGGAGAAGTTTACCGCTCCTTTGCCACCATGAGCATGGTGTGAACAAATCACAGCATCAAAAGCACCAGCATCCATTGAAGATTTCTTAACTGCGTTCAGTTCTGCTTCGGTATCTGTTGAGAACATATTCACAGCAACAACTACATTCACACCATACGCCTTAGTGTTTGAGATGTGTTTTGCTAGATTCACACATCCAGCTTCAACCAAAGAAACATTCTCCGTTACATACGCGCGATCAAGAGGCCTTCCGGCAACAACATCAGGCCCACCACCATGCATTTTCAAGGCCCTTACAGTCGCCACAACAATCGCACACTGAGGCGTTAGCCCACTGTAACGGCACTTAATATTCATGAACTTCTCTGTCCCAATATCAGAACCAAAACCCGCTTCTGTTACCACAAATCCACCAGGTCCCACCAGCTTCAAAGCGATTTTATCAGCAACAATGGATGAATTTCCATGAGCTATGTTTGCAAAAGGGCCAGCATGAACCAGGACAGGTGTCCCTTCAAGTGTCTGCATGAGAGTTGGGTTAATAGCGTCTTTCATTAGAACCGTTAAGGCTCCTCCAACACCAAGATCATCTGCTGTTATTGGATCCCCGGCTTTGCTGTTACCAATCACCATTTTACCAAGCCTCTCTCTCATATCACCTAGAGAGGTTGTCAAAGCCAAAACAGCCATAATTTCACTAGCAACAGAAATATCAAAACCAGTTTCTCTAGTCATCCCTTTTTCCTCAGGTCCTTGACCAATAGTAATCTTCCTCAAGAACCGATCATTAACATCCATCACTCTTCTCCACGTGATAGAAGCAGGATCAATATCAAGCCTAGCAAAGCTCTTTATCTCCTCGGGAGTAAGCTCCTCAGGACTGGTCTTGGAGATCCCAAGCTTTGTCAATCTCCTAAACATAATGTCACTGAAACTACGTTTCCCTTCTTTATTCGGAGGGCACAACCTATTAAAAAGAGCCTTATCAGATTGAGACGCCTCATGGAAAATCCGAGTGTCGATTGCAGCAGCTAAAAGATTATTGGCAGCTGTTATGGCATGAATATCTCCAGTGAGATGAAGATTGAACTCATCCATGGGAATCACCTGACTATACCCACCACCTGCTGCACCTCCTTTGATTCCAAAGGTTGGTCCTTGGGACGGTTGGCGAAGACAAGTAACAACCTAATCAACAACACTTCATACATCAATGAAAAGATATAAGTTTATACAAAAGCAAGCATAAACTAAGCAGTCAAAAAAAGAGAGAAAAATATAAACCTTCTTATTGAGGTAAGCGCCTAAGGCTTGACAAAGTCCTACAGTGGTAGTACTCTTGCCTTCTCCTAGAGGAGTTGGAGTAATCCCTCCAACAACAACATAGTACCCATCTTCTTGTCCTTGAAGTTCGTCAAACGCAGACAACAAAACCTAGATTAACAGATCATCAGTTGATTAGATCAGAAATCTGAGCCAATATATCACAACTTCATGAGAGAACTCCTGGTTTTAACATCTATGAACTTTCTTCATATTCAAGTGATAATTAAGTATCAACTAGAAACATGATCCAAGCCCAATTCGAACAAATAGAATCACACAACTAAAAACAGAGTTCTCTCGGATCTTGTTTAATCAAACCTCCAAAAAAGTCACAATCCCAGAACTCTCAAAAGAAGAACAACCCAGAGACAGGAAGAAGATAAATAACTTAATTCAATTTTCAAGTCAAAAATTAGGGAAATACCTTAGCTTTATACTTTCCATAGAGATCGTAATGAAGTGGGTTAATATTAAGATCTTTGGCAATCTCAGCGATGTGTAAAGGCTCAACGGAATTAGCTATATCAATATCAGCAGGAACTGGTGAAACAACCTGAAGCTTTCGTGATGAGCTCATCGCTCTCGTTACTCAGTACACTGAAATTCAAAGAAGAAGAAACACTTTTCTCCTTTGGTTTTGATAAGTCTGATCTTGCGTTGGAAGATGAGAAAATGGAAGATGACGACAATGTTAGTTTGGTGTTTTCTTCATTTTCTCATTTTTAATAATTCAAACATGAAATGACGGTTGTACCCTTAATCTATAAGTGGCTAAGCGCAGCCTCTATAAAGGCCCACAATTATTGGTCTTTCTTTTTTTGTTTCTGTGGTTTGTAGTGGACTGATGGCTTGGACTAATCTGCTAATATATAAAGAAGAATAGTCCAATCTTTGATTTTCTACAAAGGTAACAGATGCAAGACATTCAATGATAAAAATTCTAAATTATTGTTAGAATTTTATATGCCTGGTTAGGTTTATGATTCTGTATATATGTACGTAATAAAATGATATTAGAACCAAACAATTTAAGTTTAGTACCAAAAGTCCAAAGGATCATGGGTTCGATTTGCTTGGGAGGAGAATTCAACAGTCCTCTTATACTTATCAACTATGCTATGATACTAATGTTTATGCTCTTTCACATTTACAATGTCATGGAGGCTTTGGTAAGATTTTTTCAGAGCTCCACTTAACGTTAGTTTAGTCTCTGTTGTCCAATTTTATCACTTCATGTACTGCTGCACTTAGTAATGATTTTTTGATAGTTTTGGAAACTAGAGCAAATTATAAGAACACTTTAAAAAAACATTGCCATTACATTTATCATCATCATCACCTTTACATAGTGTAGATCTTTTTCTGAATAAACCAATATACGAATTGAAAGAAACAAAGAGTATATAAAACCTTCCTAAACATTTACACAAATGCTATATATATGCGTCTATATAACAATAATAACCAACAAACAAATATTGAATAATATATATACACAGAGCACACATAGACGCACATAACCAATTATATGAACATTAACATTACCATCGACGACGATAATCGATTCATGACTGCAATGATGCAACGAGAAGAGCAGAGCCAATGCTTGAACCATCTTCCATGGCTTTAACCACTACGTATTGGCTTACTTCTTCTCCTAATATCTCAACCAGAGCTTCTTCCATGTATTCTCTAAACATGGTGTAATTCATGTACAAACCTCCTTCTACTGCAACAACTGTTCTTTTCTGCATTTGGATTTCGCTTCTGCTTCTCCCACTCGTGATTCCTCCGCTTCCATCTCGACCTATCTTCTTCAATATTCCTGCAATTCCTGCAGCTGCTAATCTCCCCGCTCTTCGTGTCACCACGTCGCATATTTTCACTACGAGTTTTCTTACCTTCAATGGTACATCTACTACCTGTGTTTTGTTCATTTCATAACCAAGTTCCATAAGGTTTACAACTTTCAAGTTCCATACTAAGTTTAATGATAGTAAAGTTATTAACTCACCCCTAAATCTTTCAAAATTCTTGATACTTCTTGCAACTCAGGTGTGTCATCTTCATGCATGGCTGAGACTGAATTTGTTCTGAGAGATAAAAGTAGACCCGGTTACTCAGTTTCGATAACACAGAAAACAAATAGCTAATGAAAATATAATGTTCAGTACAAAGTTTATGCAGAAGATGCATAAGTAAGATCTAGCATACAATTGGAAAACAAGAATTTCTAACAAGAGATGAAGAGGACATGTACCTTAGAACGTAAAGCTCACGTAATACGAACGGGGTGGGTCCAAAGATATCGGACTCTCGTGACATGCGAAGAATTACTCTACGAACAATTTCACCCAGATACATTCCTGATATCATCTTCTCAAATCCCTATGTAAGAAAACCCCAAAAGATCTGAGTGCCAATTGATTACCTGTGATAATTCATTCATAAGGCAATACAAAACAAGAAAAAGAGGGAAGTAAGGCAAAGTTACCATATCATTTGAATTTGAACTCTCTGCATCTAAGTCAATGTCATAAGAAGTTCTAGGCAAATGAGAGGACCAAAAATTTCCCCACTCCATATTGACAACCTGAAGCATAAAAGAGAGAATATTTTTTAAACATTTATTTCTCTCGGATTCTAAAGCTGGTTTCTCAAGATAGACCAGAAATAATTCTTAGTACCATGCTTCCAGAAGTCGTAAGCAGACCCTGACTCTTGATTATGGCGTCTGTTCGTTCCAAATAACATGCATTACTACCTGTTCCAAACACAACCGCAACAACTGTGTCTGGATCATGGTAGTATCCAAGTGATAGGGCTCCAACAGTATCGTTCACCTGCTCAAAAGAGGGAATCAATATCAGAGCAAGTATTATTTGATGGGATTTTTTGGAAGATACATAAGTATTATTTCTCAATGAGGCATCGAAATTTTGTAAACTAGGGTACAAAAAAAGAGTAAGATCAGTCACTTACAAGAGCAGCAACATGCATATCTAGGCCTCTTCTGTTCAGTGCTTCTTGTAGACATTCAGCTATGTCTTTCCCAACCTATAATAATAAGGCTTTCAGTGCTATATGAAAAATAAGTATGAAGTTGCATACGTTGAACTCCCACCAAATACAGAGAGATGAATTACGTTTAAGAAATTATAACACAGTTAATGGTTAAAGTCAAGATCATCCACTACTGTCAGCTCAACAGTGTTTTCCGGATATAAGATAACTTTTCAATAGTAGAAAGAGTAGTTTTTGTCAAGTAAGTACAAGTTGAAAGGAAATGATACAAACCTTAAACTAACTATTCAATTAAGCAACAAACAATATCTGAAAGACGAGCCACAGGTTGCATAGCAGAGAATATAAAAAGTGATCTCCCACCGTGATACTAACCATTTCTCTAATCTCAAAACCTTTGGTCCATTTGATTAGAACTCCTGAAGAAATAGACATATGCTTGACAGGGAATGAAAACGTAAATGCAAGTTCCCTTTTGACACCCTGTGAATTGGACCCATTTCCTTCTTTTTCAACAAACCTTTCCAAGGAAAATGCGAGAAAGTTAAAAAGAACCTGCACTCAAGTGAACAAGAGAACAGAGACCACGTTAAGCAGGTTCCATTTTATATAACAAGCAAGAGCTGGTAAGAGCTAAAAAAGAGAAATAGTCACCTCGCTGGTGCTATTCATCAAATGTGAAGGTATTGGGTGTCGTTCAACATCTTGAATATCTAGATATGACCTTTGACCACCGACATGAATTCTTAAAATTCTAAAATAAGTCCCTCCAAGGTGAAGTGCATAATAAGTTCCTTTCTCCGTCCTGAAATAAAAGCAGTCAGTCAGTCGGTGCAATCCTACTACGTACAAACAGCTGTAATGATTGAATGTATACATTAGAACAAACAGGACAGTTGTAATAATGATGAGTCTATGCGAATGTTAAAACCAGACAATATTTTGGAATACATCACCCCAACTATAGGGAGAATCCAATGGCTACAATATGAAAACACCAATACATTTTCTTTGAGCAGTAGCAATCTAGTGGACAAGAACAAGATACCAAAGTAAAGCTAAGAGATAAGAGAAGAAAAAGGAAAAAAAGAGCTCCTTCAAGCTTTCACCATATACGTAAATTTCACATTTCTAAAAAAGGACGAAATTGGAATCAAAGGATCTGTCCCTGCAAAATGGTACCCACTGACACTTCTTTAATTCCTTGGCTCCAACTAAAGCTCAAAATCGAGAGACACTTAATAACAAGTAAGAATCACCACGACCAGGAACTCAGGAAATAACCCGATTCACATAAAGCAAGATATTACAATTTATAAATCAAGCAACAAAAGATACCATTTCACAACATTTGTGAAACGATCGAAAGAGTAAAATTAAGGACCTCTCGATCATGCAATGTAGTGAAAACATGAAGAACCTGAGATCACTTAATCTTGTTAAATCAGAAAGCAAGCATGAATTCAAATAGAAAAAAAAAAAGAATTAACTTCACATTACTCAAATCAACGTTTACCAATCCAAGCAATCCCTAAAACAGCAAAAAAAAAAAAAAAAAAATTTTCCCCAGGGGNAAAACAGCAAAAAAAAAAAAAAAAAAATCTTACCCAGTGGGCAAATTATCAACATAAGTGAGCAGCATTTTAAGCTTAGAACCTCCTTCAGAAGCCAAACCAGCGTGCATCTCCACAGCCATAGCATCCACCACTTGTCTCAATCTCCCAACAGGAGTATCACAAGCATCTTCCAACTCTTTCAAAATCTCAACCACAGTTCTCCATTTCCTCCGACTCTTCATTCTCCTTCCAACCATAACCGCCGCAACAGAACAAGCCGCAACAACAGCAACAGCCGCAAACGCAACCGCCACTTTTCCCATCACAACAAAAACAAATACACAACTCCTATCTCTGGCACTTTACTCCAATAAAGAAAAGTCTAATAACAACAAATACCGCCGATCAAAAAACCCTAATAGGAATCTGTTTCACCAACATCATCAACAACTACTAGTATACTTTTTTTCTTCTTTCGACTTCTATTTTGCTTTTTGGTTTCCGCCGCCTTTTTCGCTGAGCTGTCACTCCTCTACCTGTAAACTAACTGCCTCGATTAGATGATCATTTTTCTCGGTCAATTATCTCCGGAGATGATTCAAAGTTCGAGTTTCGTACCGGCGGTGAAGTGATGATAATTTTGGGGAGAGAAAGAGATTTATGGATTTCGGCAGAGACAAAAGCGGAAGGAGAGAGAAGAGGCTGGAAAGCGAAGTGATATATATATATATATGTAACTATATATATGGTGTAATTACATTATAACCTCTCATCTTTTTTAGATGTCGACGGTTTCTTTTTCTTTTTTTTTTTATTAATATTTTCAATTGTTTGTTTTTTTGAGAAATGAGACAAATCACTAATTATAAAACTACTACTAGAAGGTTGACAAAAAAAAAAAAAAAAAACTACTACTAGAATTTCTCGATGTTCAAAAGTTTTTTCCGGGTGTGTTTCAGAGTTCAGATTTCACGGCTCAAATACAAGACAGATTTCTTAGTTTGTTCCGTGTGAGATTTAGATAGAAATTTTACTTTTGTTAATAATGTACCCCTCACTAGTCCTATTTTCTCAGTAATTGAAGTAAAATTGACAAAAAAAACTAGTATTAGAATCAGTCTTGTCGATCTAATTATTAACTATAATGAATATTATTTAGAAAGAATTTAGAAAGATTATTATGCAAAATTAAATGTTAATTATGTTTTTAGCTATTAATTTATATTTTGCAGATTCTATAAAATCGGTAAAATTTTATTAATTTTAAATATAAAATAATTTACTTTATAAAACTTTAAGGCTCTAAATTTACATGTTTTTAATTAAAAAATATATTTCGAAAACAATATAATTTAGTCAAAATTTAATAACTTATGGAAAAAGATAGAAATTGTTTTTGTGTGATTTGATTTAAATAATCGATGTACAACCTTAATTTTAAAGTTTAGTATCACGCAGAATTTATGCAAAAAATGATCATTTGACTAAGTCATTTTTCTAAATAAAAATTGTTTAATCCATAAAATTATGCTATTAATCTAATACATATACTTATTATTTGGTTGGTTGTGAAAACATATTAATTCGTGTAGAACATAATTTTTTGGCCCAAAACTAAGAGAATAATAGGATTTATTTTGGGTAGGGGTAAGTACGGTATTACTCACAGTGCAAAGTTTATAAATTGTGAATGTTTTTGTCCGGTGGTACGTCTAAATAGCATGTAATATTATTATCAACTTCAGCAATATAGCATGAAATAACACGTTTATATAATACATGCTGTACTAAAAATTAGTTTTATGAATTAAATATTTTTCCAAATAGCTAAATCACAAAACATAGTTTTTTTTTTTTTGTCAACAATGTAAGAGAATTAGCTCATAATTAATCATTTATAGATTTTTTTTTGTCAAGAGAAATGTGTTTAATGAAACGGAAGATATCAAAATTTGTTTATAGATATGTATATATATATGTATGACATGATTTTGAGTTTATCTATATATTAGATATGTAAATTTCGTTTGGAATTTTTTGGGTTTTTATGCTGTAAAGTATCGGATACTTTCTCCATGAAATTGATAAATCTATTTCATAAAAACTTTGAATTTGTTATCCTCAAACAGAATGATTAGTGTTTTATAAATCTTTTTTGTAGTAATACTTTAAGACAGACATAACATTTTAGTTTTGTCAATAATTGACTCCACTATTAGGTATATATTAACGATCTTCATATTCTGTATATTGTCACCGAAAGTGGAATTTAAATATACGGCCGCTTAACTGAAATAAAACCCTATTAATTATCATTTTACCCTTCATTTTTATACTATTTACCGTCGTGCCTAGTCTTCTTTCTCGTTTACTTTAATCACACACTTTAACATCAGGAAATTACCAAACGTAACTAATTAAATTTAAAGTCTCATAATAAAATCGTTAAAATAAAAATTGATACCTGTTGACCTTTGACCGGTCGATTTTATAAAGACTAAACTTTGAATAAAAATTCAACGGCGTGCTCTTTTTGCCGTTGGGAACCTCTCATCATTAAATATAATAATGTGAAGAATTCTTAACCATCGAATTATTTAATTAGTAATAATAAACGGTCCATGAAATCAAATTATTGATAATGACTCGCTGCTAAATATGGTCCTATGCTTATAGGGGTTTTATTGTAATTTTCACCTTTTATTTTTGCTCCTTTTTGTAGCATGCCCTACACAATAAGCCAACTAGGCAAATTTTATGTGATTTTGTTGCATTGGCATTATTATTTGTGCCAGCCATTATTTTTATTTTGTTATTTATTTTAATTTAATTCACATACAACATCGTAAATTAAGCCGATTTTTGAACAGTATATAAATTCATACGTTCTAACTTTGGATTTTTTTATGAAACTAGGAATGCTTTCGAAAAAATGTAATTAAAACAAAATGTTTACGGGTTTAAGTACTTTCTGTATTTTCAAAATGAAAAAAATAAAGTTTTACACAAAATACTTAACTCTAATTTCACAACCAAAAGAACAAATTTAAAATAAAACTAATAATATGTTTTTGTGATTTTTATTTCTATGAAAAAATATTTTACCTTTTATTAAAAGACATAAGTGCAAAATTCATATAAAACATAATTGAATCTTCAACTTTTAGACTATTAAAAATTTAAAGTAAACTTTAGATTATAAATCAAATCTTATTAAATTTTAATTGTTGACATAAAAATCTCATACATATAAACAGTTGGAAACATATAAAATATTAATAAAACGATACTCTAAAATATTTTAATCTTTCAAAGACAAAGCTTCTTAAAATAATTATATATTTTAGCATTGCTTTTAGTGTAAAATTGTGAGGTAGTAAAAAGTCGGTAAATATAAGCAATAATTAAAACAGTATCGAATGTCCTTTGGTGTATGAATGTGGCGAACAGCCGCATAAAAGCTGGCAATTTTAATTTTACATTATAGTTTTCTCAAATTCGTTGTTTTTTTCATTAGGAAAAAAATGTTTTTAATGTTGGGAAATTAAAAATCTACAATGGTGAGGGACAACTAGCGTCAGAGCCCATGAAAACGCACGTTGCCATTCAACAATTAAAACTACAAAATAAATTAAAATTAAAAATTAAAATTAAAAAAAAAAAAAGAAGAAAAAATTTGCTCTTCCCCAGTTTGACAGCTCACTGCCACTCAACAGTAGGACCCACAGATTTCGTTATATTTACCATTTTAACCTTATTTGGGGTCTACTTCGTTTCCTCTAACCCTAGAGGTTCTCCGCGTTTTGGTCTCTGATTGTGGTCACGTGACTTGACACGTCACCTTCTTACAATTCGCTGACGCAACGCTTTCTTCTTCTTCTTTTATTTTTTTTATTATTTAATTTAATTTGGCATTTAAGTTGTATGTGATTATGTGATTGCATTTAATTTTTGTATCATCAGTTTTATATACACGTAATTGAATTTAAAACGGACACTTAAGCTCGTAACTTATTTTGTCTGTATGTCTTCTCAACAATATGATTATCGATGTGGCGATATGTAATTATGTATAGTCAAACTCTCCTAATACCCCTAATAATATCAAATAAGATAAAAATAATTTTCTAAAATTGAAAATGGGTAAAGAAAAGTAGTATTAAACCATTCGAGGAAGCAGTAAAAATTTTAATTTAGTGATAAGTGATAAATTTATAGAAGATAGACGGACGCATTTGGACATTTAAAAAGATTTTTATGTAAAAGGTTAACTAATAGTTGGCCCAATATCGACCAGAAAACGAACTATTTGGGGAAAAACATCTTTTCTAAGTCCATATATACAAGTTCAAACTTTAATTTTTTGAAAAAAAATGGAAAAAAATAAGCCAAGAAATGAAAAGAATGTAAATTATATACAATCTATTACTATTTGTAGACCCATCTTATAATAAAAGGCCCAAGATTTCTATACTGGGCTGGAATAAAAGCCCAAAGAGTTTATCCCGTTCAAATTCTGGCACGTCATCAAGTACAAAACTGTTGCCACGTTATCATCTACGATAAAACTGCTAACGAGGATGAGATGAGGTGAGGTCAGCGAGAGAGTGAAACAATGGCTCGAGCTCTGCTGCTGCATCCGTACAGAGCGACGATACGAGCATCTTCTTCTAGTGAAATGCCGTTTGACGGTTTTCCGGAAGTTAAGCTCTCGGATCCTACCCGGAATTACCGGGTTTTGGTGTTGGGTGGAACGGGTCGGGTCGGAGGGTCTACTGCTACTGCTCTTTCTAAGTTTTGTCCCGAGCTTAAGATCGTCGTCGGTGGACGAAACAGGTTTGTGGAAAGAATGTTTAACGAGTTTTTAGGAATTGTGTCTGTTTATATTCCCACGGAATTGTCATTTAGAGACATCTTTCTGATTTCTGTGTGTGTAGAGAGAAAGGTGAAGCAATGGTGGCTAAGCTAGGAGAGAATTCTGAGTTTGCTCAAGTAGATATCAATGACTCTAAGATGCTTGAAACAAGTTTAAGAGGTGTGTTTTACTTTTCCCAAAGAGATTATCAATGTCAAAAATTTGGTGTATATGCTTGAATTTCGATTATGAATTTGGACAATTGGACTAGAGATTATCTATTGAGAAGGAACTTTTGGAATGAATCGACATTGCTGATAAATTTAGACTAGTTAAGGGTTTATCTGGGATTTTTGGATTTTTAAGTTTATCATTTGAGTATTTACTGTGAAAATGTGGGAATCCAGATGTTGATCTTGTGGTTCATGCCGCTGGACCTTTCCAGCAAGCTCCTAAATGCACTGTTCTTGAAGCTGCCATAAAGACCAAGGTGAGGATAAGGTAAAATCATTTTCTGTGTCACCGAAACCTTAACTTTTCTGAATGTATGAGCAGTCCTCTTGCTTGGTTTGAGTCTTACAGAGACTTTTTGGTTCATATGAAAAATAGACGGCATATGTTGATGTTTGTGACGACACAAGCTATGCTTTTCGTGCAAAATCTCTAGAGGCTGAGGCAATTGCTGCGAATATCCCGGCGATAACAACAGCTGGAATATACCCAGGAGTTAGCAATGGTGTTTATTCTGAATTTTTTTTTTTTTGTTTATGTTTGATGTTGTTTCATTGTTGCAATAACTTAAACATGTTTTGACTTTATCATAGTTATGGCGGCAGAAATGGTCGCTGCAGTGAGAAGCGAAAACAAAGGGAAGCCAGAGAAATTGAGGTAACGAAAAGAAATTTCTTTGATGTTTATTATCCTAAGTGAAACTATAGTTTTCATATTGCAACAATATTTGTTTAAGAGTGGTTGCATCAGACTTTACTTGTCTTGTAATGTCATATCAGGTTCTCCTATTACACAGCTGGCACTGGCGGTGCAGGTCCTACAATATTGGCAACGAGTTTTCTACTTCTAGGCGAGGAAGTTATTGCATATAAACAAGGTAAGTGGTTTAGGACTTGAAACTCTTAGGAATCAAAACATATCTTTCTTGCAGAAAGTCTCTCAGCCTTGTTTTTTTTGGACTTGATCAGGAGAGAAGGTAAAACTAAGGCCCTACAGTGGAATGATAACTGTGGATTTCGGAAAAGGCATCCGGAAAAGAGATGTTTATCTTTTGTAAGTAGCCCTTGCATATCAAAAGCTCAACAGACATTCCCGAAAAGATTTTCTTAGAAAAGTGTTGTGATTTTTCAGGAATTTACCAGAAGTTAGATCAACTCATGAAGTTCTAGGAGTGCCAACTGTCGTTGCTAGATTTGGCACAGCTCCTTTCTTCTGGAACTGGGGAATGGAGATCATGACAAAACTCATACCATCGGTAACATGCTGAGACCTTACCTGAAACAATGATCACATGATCAATGAATCTTCCTATAGTCAAATTGCAACGCTTGTCTTGCACGCTGCAGGAGGTCCTTAGAGACAGAACCAAAGTTCAACAAATGGTAGACCTGTTCGACCCTGTCGTTAGAGCCATAGATGGCTTTGCTGGGGAGCGTGTCTCAATGAGGGTAAGTGAAGAAAAACAGAGAATTGCAGAATTATTTGGAGTAGTAATTCTGGTGGACTCGTTACTTATCTTAAGTTCTTGGGTAAGGTTGATGTGGAGTGCTCAGATGGACGGACCACAGTTGGGTTATTTAGTCACAAAAAACTATCCGAGTGAGTCTCTCCTTAATATTCTTACATACATATATATGTAATGTACATATAGAAAGCTATGTATGAAAAACCGAAATAACTTGAGTTTCAGATCCGTGGGAGTTTCAACCGCTGCTTTTGTTCTAGCAATGCTTGAAGGAAACACACAACCAGGAGTTTGGTTTCCAGAAGAGGTTTCTTTCTAGATTCTCAAAGCGACATTAAGGTCTATTAACGATGAAGAATCATTTTGAAATTTGTTTCTTCAGCCTCAAGGGATTGCAGTAGAGGCAAGGCAAAATCTACTAAAACGTGCATCACAAGGAACGTTCAATTACATACTGAACAAGTGAGCCATTTTTGTTCTTCCATTTATGCAGATATTGTTTTTATCACCTCTGTTTCGTTTACTAATGAATGTTCATGGGTTCCTTCTGCTTTAAAGGCCACCCTGGATGGTTGAAACGGAGCCAAAGGAGGTGGTTTTAGGGATATACGTGGATTGACGAAGAAGAGACATAAATGATCATCTATACTTCACTTTTGCAAACCAATTTCCTTTTGATGTGTATACTCGTACAAATTTAGCATTCTCATCAGGGGATACATACGAAAAAACACTTGGATGATGACACAATCATTCGTTGAATTAACTGTATAAATCAATGAAGAGTGTAATTTACAGGTGAAATAAGAAGAGTAAAAATCCAGGAAGCTCTTTCCACGAAAGACTGAGTAAACCGAAAATGCCCTAGAGTCTAGCTATTTTAGTTTATTGAATTTGAAAATCTTTAATTTTTCGTTATTTATTGGCAACTTAATTTTATGCAAATAGTTAAGTATATGAAAACTTCATTTTGATTACTTTAGCATAGGATTGGTCTTTGCAAGTTCGTTGTTCTAACCTCGTCTTCTTCCAAATAATATCTAGGTTTCATTTTTCAGCATTATTCTTTTTATGTCAATGAATTCTAAATTCTCAATTTTCTATTAGTCAATTATCATCCTTCCAAAGCTCTACCATAATGTACGTTTTTTGTTTTGATTTATAATTTGAAGTATTTTTGTTTGTATGATATAAGTTCAAGGTTTTGTTAAATTTTGTATTTTCTGTATAAGATATATTGTAGATTAAGTATAAAAGGTATTCTAGATTGGATAGAATTAGATTATGTTGAAAACATTTTTTAGATTATGTAGAAAATGTATTCTAGATTAGGTGAAAAATATATTGTAAATTAGCTAGAAAACGTATTTTTGATTGGGTACGTAGAAGACGTATTCTAAGTAGATAGAAAATTTGAGAAAAATGAATCTTGGTATAAAAAAATTATATACTTAGCATTGCTTTTAATGTGAAATTAATAGGTGGTAAAAAGTATGTAAATATAATGCAATTATTAGGTCCTTTGGTGTATGAATGTGGCTAACAGCCACATAGAAGCTGGCAATTTCAATTTTACATTATAGTTTTATCAAATTTGTTGTATTTTTATAAGTACAAAATTGTTTTGAATGTTGACTGAGGGAGAAGCAGCGTAAGAGTCATGAAAACGCACGTTACGGTGAGATTCTGACTTTAATAGATTTGTCGTTCACTAGACTAAATGTCACTTGCACACACGTTGACATTTGATAATTTAAATTTAAATTTATACCACCACTAAAAAGCAGGTGACCCAGTTGACTTGCTTCTGATCTAGTTAAGCACCAGGTGGTGAGTTCAAATCTCGTCCACTTCAGTATGAACAATTTGGTTATGTATCGGACATTTGTCAATCTCATAAATAGAATAAATGAGTAAGGTTGACAAGAAAAAAAAAACTGTTGCCACGTCATCATCTACGATTAAACTGCTAACGAGATGAAATGAGAGGGAAGTCAAACAATGGCTCGAGCTCCACTGTTGCATCCGTACAGAGCGATGATACGTGCTTCTTCTTCTTCTAGCTAGATGCAATACGATGATCTTCCAGAGGTTAAGCTCTCGGATCCTACCAGGAACTATCGGGTTTTGGTATTGGGTGGAACGGGTTCGGGTTGGAGGGTCAACTGCTACTGTTTTGTCTAAGTTTTGTCCCAAGGTTAAGATCGTCGTTGGTGGACGCAACAGGTTTTACGGAAGAATGATTTAACGAACTTTTTTGGGGAATTATGTGTTTATTATATTACTGTGGAATTGTCATTTAGAGACATATTTTTGTGTGTGTAGAGAGAAAGGTGAAGCAATGGTGGCTTAGCTAGGAGAGAGTTCTGAGTTTGCTCAAGTAGATATCAATGACTCTAAGATGCTTGAAACAAGTTTAAGACGTTTGTTTCAATTTCTTGTGTATATATATGTATGAGTTTCGATATGAATTTGGATTAGATATTATCTATTTTGATAGTTTGATACTGATCATGAAATATGATTGAGACAAAGTCAAGGTTTATATCTAGGATTTTTAAATTTGAAAGTTTAATATCTGAGTATTGATCTGATAAATTATGGGCTTCCAACTCAAAACGAATTGGCAATAAGTGGAAAGATATTTAGATTATATATATTAGCTTAGAATGATCCTAACTTCCGATGTAGGATATCAATCACATTTTAACACGATACATCATGAAAATGTGGGAAGCCAGATGTTGATCTTGTGGTTCATGCTGCTGGACCTTTCCAGCAAGCTCCGCGATGCACTGTTCTTGAAGCTGCCATAAAGACCAAAGTGAGGATAAGGTAATAAACATTTTCTTTTTCACCAAGGTTTTGAGTCTTACAGAGATTTTTTTTTTGGTTCATATCCAAAATAGACTGCATATGTTGATGTTTGTGACGACACAAGCTATGCTTTCCGTGCAAAATCTCTCAAAGGCTGAGGCAATTGCTGCGAATATCCCGGCAATAACAACAGCAGGAATAGGTCCAGGAGTTAGCAATGGTGTTTTATCTGAACACAAGTCCTCTTTGTTTGTATAACGTTTGATGTTTTTCATTGTTGCAGTAATTTTTAACATGTTTGACTTTCTCATAGTTATGGTAGCAGAAATGGTCGCTACAGCAAGAAGCCAAGACAAAGGGAAGCCAGAGAAATTGAGGTAACTGAAAGAAATTTCTTTTGTAATTGAAACTATAGTTTCCATATAAGTTTATTCGTTGTTGAATCAATTGTTTCTTGTCTTGTAATGTTATATTAGCTTCTCCTATTACGTAGCAGGCAGTGGCGGTGCAGGTCCTACAGTATTAGCCACAAGTTTTCTACTTCTCAGTGAGGAAGTTATTGCATATAAACAAGGTAAGTCATGTTATAGTACTTAAAACTCTTAGCAAATCAAAACATATATCTTTAATCTAGCCCTACAGTGGAATGATAACCGCGGATTTCGGAAAAGGCATCTGCAAAAGAGATGTTTATCTTTTGTAAGTAGCATTTGCATACCAAAATCTCAACTGACATTCCCGGAAAGGTTTTTTTTTCATCAACTAGGCAGTGGCTTTTTAATCCCATAATTACGCAATAGAGAGGAGGTTTGAACTTTGGTGCATGAAGATTTATAAAGAGAGTACCAAACCACCTATCCTCGACCCTGGAAATGTTTTCTTAGAGAAGTGTTGTGATTTTCCAGGAATTTACCAGAAGTTAGATCAACTGTCATTGCTAGATTTGGCTCAGCTCCTTTTTTCTGGAACTGGGGAATGGAGATCATGACAAAACTCTAACCATCGGTATCTTGCTGAGACTTTACCTGAATAAATCATTGCAATTTGATTTATCTTCCTAAAGTCAAATTTCAATGCTTGTCTTGCACGCTGCAGGAAGTCCTTAGAGACAGAACCAAAGTTCAACAAATGGTTGAGCTGTTAAACCCTGTAGTTAGAGCCATGGATGGCTTTTCTGGAGAGCATGTCTCAATGAGGGTAAGTAAAAAAACAGAGAATTACAAAATAATTTGCAATGTTTTTACTTTGGTTGACTAGTTACTTATCTTAAACCCCTCGAGAAGATTGATTTGGAGTGCTCAGATGGACAAACCACAGTTGGGTTAAGGTTTCTTTTGATTAACGATGAAGAATGATGTTGAAATTTGTTTCTATAGCCTCAAGGGATTGCAGTAGAAGCAAGGCAAAATCTTCTCAAACGTGCATCACAAGGAACATTCAATTTCATACTGAACAAGTGAGCTATTTTTCTTCCTCCATTTATGCAGAGATATTGGTTTATCACCTTTGTTTCGTTTAATAAAATTTGTTGATGGGTTCCTTCTGGTTTAAAGGCCACCCTGGATGGTTGAAACGGAGCCAAAGGAGGTGGTTTTAGGGATATACGTCGATTGAAGAAGAAGAAACATACATCGATACTTTACATTTTGTAAACCAGTTTCCTTTTGATGTGTATACTCGTACAAATTTAACATTCTCATCAGGAGATACATAGAAAAAAAACAGAATGAACGAAAAAACACTTGGATGATGACACAATCGTTCGTTGAACCAATTGTATAAATCAATGAAGAGTGTAATTTACAGGTGAAATAAGAAGAGTAAAGATCGAGGAAGCTCTTTTTACGTACTATATATGTTCAATAAAGTCCCAACATTCTTAGTTCCATCACATGACTCTGGTCAAGCTCAGGAACATTCTTGCAGTCACGGTCTTCCACTATATATTCCTGATGTTTGACACGAAAGTAGTATTGTGTATCAGGAAAGCTATCACCGTGGAACTAAGAACAAAAAAGCTGCAAGAAACCTAACCTTTGTGAGTTCTTGTTTGGCGAGAACATGGTAGTGCCGCTCATTGATCTTTTGACCACATATAATGGCGATGAAGAATCCGTAAAGCAGTCCTACCAAGACAATGGCCAAAACTGCAACATAAAATAGACCATTATACCAGTCAGTGGTTCAGCACAAAGTTGGTTCTGATGGAGTCTATGCCTAGTGACAGGAAATTATGTCCATGAACCTACAGAAAGTGAATATAATTGTTACCAGCCAATGTGTAGAACCCATAAGGATGCTCCTCATATCCAAACATCTCTCGTAGTTCTTCACCGTAGAACTTGTAAACTAGTATTCCCAAGAATGCTACGACCTGTTGATACAAGAAGCCTTTGTTCATTGATATAATGCATTCACTTGGCATCACATGTATCATTCAACCCAAATTCAAAGGAATCTGCGGTATTAGTTTTTATGTAACTATAGATCAGCATTCTAATGATTGTATCCCAGAATATCAGGAGTTGAGATGGACAAAATGAGACTCAAGAAACTCGTAACGTCATAGAAGAAACTGTATAAACACTAATTCTAGTGAGCAAACAAGTCACGTACCATCTGGACAGTGATGAAGATGAATGCATGATCTCTAGCAACCAGCAGCTGAAATCTCAATCTTAACCACCATCTATCGGGAGGCACATTGGCTCGGAGTTTGAAGACAGCTCTACACTCTGTACAATGCGAAAATGCAAAACCTTCCTGAAACATATTGTAGACCCAGAGAAACAAAAAGCAGTTTCAGCAAACTCTAGCAAACCATTAATTTCAAACCTCAAATCTACCCATCATAAACAAAAACTGCCATTATTACCTTGGTTGATCGCCAATTATCGAGACACAATCTATGAACGTACTTCTGAGTACCTTTACAATTGCAAGGAGCAATTAGATCTTCCCCTACAATCATAGAACAAACAAAGTCTGTTTCTGTCCTCTATAGATACCAATTATTTTATCCTCACTCAATTGAATACAAGTATTGCTTATCTTATACCTCCAACATCAAGACAAATTCTACATTGTGGTTGATCTCCGGCAACAAGAAGAGTAGTCTCGTCGTCACTCTCAGCTATTTCTAAAACTTCTCCTTCTTCCACAACACGATCCCCTCTTTCCGCTGCTACGATTTCGTTCGAAGATGTAGAATCATCAAATAAAATCTGTTCCTTCCTATCATCATCATTAGGCACTAATTGCATCTCGTGAACATACTAAACAATCTGGAAATCAAAAAAACCTGATGAACACAAGATTATTAAAAACCTAAGCATCAGAATACATCGATCTTGAGTCACACCAGAAAATTACCAAAACAAAATTAATCAATACTTACACGAATTCAACCAAGTCTTGAGAATTTTCTTCCAAGCCAAGCATTGCTTTGCGAGTAAGAAACTTATAAACTATGGTTTCAAATCAGAATAACAAGAATTTCTAAATTTGTTTGTCTCGATTCATCACAATGTGTTGAGTACAGAGACGAAGATCTTTTGAGGTTGGGATCAAAAAAAAACCGATGACGAAGAAAAGTCTTCAAGGGTAAAAGTGGAATTTCCTTAAATACATGTGAAGAGTACATGACACGTGGATTTATATCTCAGTTTCACAGTTAAGCCTCTGTGAAAGTTCATCGTTAACTTCGCAGACTAGTGAGGTCAAACAATACAGATCAGAATCTGAGGTTTTGCCTGAGCAGAGAACGAGGACGAAGATGGCGGAGACTGTACATTCTCCGATCGTTACTTATGCGTCGATGTTATCGCTTTTAGCTTTTTGTCCACCTTTCGTGATTCTACTGTAAGTTTATCATCTACGATTTTCATTTTCTCTCTAGTTCTTAGATCGAATTCACAGAATTTGTCATCTCTTTGATTCATTTTGAGAAGTATAGAGTATATAATCGAATCCTTTTTGATTAAGTTGGACTTATAAGAATCTTCGATCGAACAAAAAGCGATTCAATGAGATTCTTTAATAAGTTAGTCGTGGAATCATAGATTAGTACAGTGGTGGGTTTCGTTTTTCTTGACCAAAGTGAGTTTCCATATATAGTATTGATTTAAAGCTGCAAATGTACATTTTAAGTTACTTGTTGGGTCTATTCTTTTATTGTTATTATGGGAAATTGTGGTCAGTATGATTAGTACTCTATTCTGATTTATAGAATGAAACGTGACTGTAGTATCCTTTGAAGCATAGTATCTATTTCTCTGTTGTTGAAAATTACTTAGCGCCATTCCCTAGACTATTAGTTTCAGTGAAATTTAAGTAAAGTATTCATTTCTTTATAATGCAGATGGTACACAATGGTTCATCAGGATGGTTCTGTTACCAGGACCTTTAGCTTCTTTTGGGAGAATGGAGTTCAAGGACTCATCAACATATGGCCAAGACCTACTATGATCGCTTGGAAGATAATTTTCTGCTATGGAGCATTTGAGGCCGCTCTTCAGTTGCTTCTGCCTGGTAAGAGAGTTGAGGGTCCAATTTCTCCAGCGGGAAACCGACCGGTTTACAAGGTATACAAATGATCTTATATTAGTTCTATAAGCCTTGTGTGCTCGAAGTTGATGAATATGAATAACTGTATGGTTATGTTCTTGCAGGCCAATGGTGTGGCTGCTTATATTGTCACACTAGCCACCTATATTGGTCTTTGGTGGTAAGCAATATTAAAATATTTTGATGAATTTAGTTTGGTTTAACTTTAGACAATTATGTTTACATATCTTTAGTTTGGGTTAAGTGTTGCATCTATGTGAGCTCACTTTTTTTTTGTGTTAATCAGGTTTGGGATCTTCAACCCTGCAATTGTCTATGATCATTTGGGTGAAATATTTTCAGCACTGATTTTTGGAAGTTTGATATTTTGTGTTTTATTGTACATAAAAGTAAGTGTTTCTGTCTTGAATGGTGTGTTCATTGTCATTCATAGTCTCTACTATTGTCGAATTTGACCTTTTTCGTTTCTAAAAGTTATCTTTTCGATGTACAAGGGTCATGTTGCGCCTTCATCAAGTGACTCTGGCTCGTGTGGTAACCTAATAATTGACTTCTATTGGGTGAGTGATTTCTGCTGATCAGATTCTCCTTTTACGGAAATTACTTGTCAGGATTTATATGAGGAATCCATGTCTTGCCAATATTTGCTATCATCTAATAGTTTTCTTGCTTCTTTGTAAAATATATACGCCTGTCAATGTCATTGTCTTCTTAGCAGCGTTGAATTCATTTTATTGATTAATATCAAAAGCATAAGTTTGGTTTGAAAAGCTTCAAAAATCTTAAAAGGTGAAGTATAAGAACAAAGTATTCAGTGTTTTATAACAATCTCTAGCTGAGATCTTCTCTCATAATGTACTCAGTCCAGCTTATCATCAATACAATCTAAGGAGTGTCAATCTTTTTCTCACTGTGTTCTGTGTGTTGTATATTTCAGGGCATGGAGTTGTACCCCCGAATTGGGAAAAACTTTGATATCAAGGTTTTTACTAATTGCAGATTCGGAATGATGTCATGGGCAGTTCTTGCAGTCACATACTGCATAAAACAGGTACGTTCTGGATAGTTCTTTTGTCAACATTCAAGTTCCACACCCTGGAGATTTCTTTAAGTCCTCATTTCATTTAACAGCTTCCCCTTGTTTTCTGATTGCGGTTCCTTTTTTTCCTTTAACTAGTATGAAATGAATGGGAAAGTATCTGATTCGATGCTGGTGAACACCACACTGATGCTGGTGTATGTCACAAAATTCTTCTGGTGGGAAGCTGGTTATTGGAACACCATGGACATCGCACATGACCGAGGTATGCATCAATACATATATATAAATAATGTTACCATCATCATCCTCATCGTATAGGGTATAAGGAAAGAAATCCAATTGCTACGTTTGGCTTAAGTGTTGTGTTTGGCTATAATATCCTTGTGGTTTCCGTTGAGAAAATGCAGCATTTTACTATTCATTTAATAATTTTCAGCATTAACACTGATAGCGTGATTTTCAGCTGGCTTCTATATTTGCTGGGGTTGTCTGGTGTGGGTGCCTTCTATATACACCTCTCCAGGCCTGTACCTTGTGAACCACCCTGTCGAACTTGGAACTCAGGTGAAAAATGTTTAAATCTTGTATAAGGAAGACATAGAAGAGAAATAACCTTCACTTGTTAATGACATGAAAAATCTTAAAGATAGTACTTTCGTAGGTTTAAAAAAAAAGAATTTGAGTGTCTCAAAGTATTCTGATTTCTAGGAATTGCACTGTAAGTCTTGTAATTAATTCACAGTGTATATTCCATTACACCAGAGACAAAGGAGAGTTATAGTATAGGATATTTTCAATATGCTCGATCGTTTCTTGTGTGGCTCCAGTTTCTAGCTTTCCGGAATCAGTCTTTGTAGTAGAATAAAGTCTATTCATGCTAGCACTATTGATGCTACAATCATTGGCACATTTATGCCTATCTTTGTCTCTAAGATTTCACCATATCCTTCTTTGGTTGCAGTTGGCAATATATATTCTTGTTGCTGGAGTTCTTTGCATTTACATAAACTACGACTGCGATAGACAAAGGCAAGAGTTTAGGAGAACAAACGGGAAATGTACGGTGTGGGGAAGAGCCCCATCAAAGGTGTGATTATAATAGGGACCAACTAGCTCAGTGAACTAAGTTTATTCTTTCTCAAAGCTAAACATTTCGATGTATATGATGAAACATTTTTTATTTCTCTGTATATTGCAGATTGTGGCGACATACACTACAACATCTAATGAAACTAAAACCAGTCTTCTCTTAACCTCTGGATGGTAAGATTACTACTCTACATCGCATAGTCAAAAACAGTTAATATCTGTGTTGTTCATCATCAATGGCTTTGACTATGCAGGTGGGGATTAGCTCGTCATTTCCATTATGTTCCTGAGATCTTAGGTGCTTTCTTCTGGACTGTACCAGCTCTCTTTGAAAACGTAAATTCCTTCTCCATCTCTTTGGTAAATCATATGTTTTATTGTAAGAGCTTAACTCTTAAAACATCTTTGTTGCCAAACAGTTCTTGCCATACTTCTACGTCATATTTCTCACCATTCTTCTCTTTGATCGAGCTAAGAGAGACGATGATCGATGCAGATCAAAGTAAGCATCAAATCTGAATGATTCTCTTTGGTTTCACGTTTCGGTTACTGACCATTTGTTTTGTTTTTTATGTGGAAAGGTATGGGAAATATTGGAAGCTGTACTGTGAGAAAGTCAAGTACAGGATCATTCCTGGACTTTATTGATAGTATCAAAGTCTCTTGTTTCGTTATTTAAACGTTGGAATCATCAAAAGACCCCAAAAAAAGAGAGAAAAAGGCAAATTGATGCATTAGACTTTCTTCTTTTGGTTTTGCTAGGTTTTTAAACTTTTAGCTACTGTTTTCTATAGATTATATAAATTTACCCTTTTCTTTATATTATATTATCTGATCTTTTTAGTATGCATATTATAAGATTAATTCATAATATAATTACAAAATCATCTTTTGTATATAGCAAGGTTACATTTTTGCAATCTTTTTGTCTAACAATTAATTTGACAAAACTCATCCGTGGCTAAACTCTCCAGCTCCTAACAATATCACGGTTAAATGTGATTTTTTGGAGTCAAATTCAGATGGACATTTAATCACAAACCCTAATAATGCACTTGGGGTGGAGTTGAAGTCAAGTAGATTAGACACATAATTTGGCATTTAACGATTTGACCAAACACGATTCAACCATGATCACCAGTGCAATTGCATTTAAGTTGAATAGTAGCTAATTCTTGGATATTAATTTTGATAGAACTGACCAAACCAAACAATTAAACCAATACATATAAAGCATCATAAATGGTTTGTATAGCCAGTTGTACTAGTGTATAATTGATGTGATATTCATTTGTATTGACAAAAATGTGTTATCAATCTGAATCCTTTTAATTCAAGTTGTTATAATATTAAAAAAGAAATTGATAGGCTTATTTCAATCACAAAAAGTTCTCACCGACTGTTCAATTCTACCAAGTTGACTCCACCGACCGATATGGGTTTTATTGGTATCAGTCATTTACTTTGTAGTCAGAAATCAATTTAAAATAAAATTCCTTCCTATAAAATTTACTGTTTGGCTATAGAAAAATTTATGGTCAATGGTCTTTAGAAATAAAGGAATTTTGGTATTATGTTCTGTTTCTGAGATAGTAAAAG
Organism: Lepidium africanum; assembly: GCA_900406405.1. NCBI lineage: Eukaryota > Viridiplantae > Streptophyta > Magnoliopsida > Brassicales > Brassicaceae > Lepidium > Lepidium africanum. The sequence goes on from OVAX01000048.1 coordinate 117,741, forward strand.
ACAAAGAGAGAGAGAAAGCAGAGAAAAAGCCAAAAGAGTAAAGTCATTAAAAAGAAGAAAAAGACAAAAGAAAAGTTATGAAAAGACAATAAACATTAATAAAAACAGACAAATCCCACACCCAAGCCTCAACCTCATCTCTCTCAAATATTTATTTATTTGAATTTTATTCAACAAAACAACAAAAACAAAAGAGATGGTTTTTGGGTTATGTTTTGTCTTTGTTAGGGCCTGTTTGGACGTTTTCGTTTTCTCAGAATCATGTTTACCAAAACAGCTTTTCTATTTATTTCTTTAATAATAAAAATCAAATTGTCATGATTCCAAATCCACCTCATGTAAAGACAAAAACCCATAAAAGTGGAGGTTCCAATCTTGAATACAGACATATATGTCTTATTGGTGTATGTATTTATTTTTAGATAATTCCAAATTGTATAATGCCAATTGGGTTCATTGAACTTCTTCCACTCTCATTACTTTTTTTTTTCTTTTGTACTTTCTCTAAATCAAGAAAATTCACTTAATTTCAATAAAATCACAGCTGAGCCTTGGTCTATTACATTTTTAGATACTTCAATAATTACAAATTAACAAATAGTTGTGACAAATAAACCAGTAACCACTCTAAAATTAGCAACAATAGAAAATCAGATGTAACAGAAAAAAAAGTAGAGTTAAATCTACATTTGTGATTTTCTTCTCAAGAATTCAACTTTCTAAAATTGTATAATACCTACATGATATTGTTTGAAGGTTTTAGAGGTGGTTTGAAACTATGTATCAAATCTGTTTTTTATCATCCAAATTTAATAATTTCATTAATACTATTGCCATATAGGAGGAGTATTGTTGACAAAATTTTTATCACATTTTAGATTTTATATCTTTGATAATTTTAGTCAATTTAAAAGATCTCAATTATAAGGCTGATTCCTTACCTCCTAATGTTAAATATATCATGCGTGACTTTTACTATACAAACTCAATTTCTATCTTTGATTTTGAGTCGTTATAAGTAATACGAGTTTTGTTGACAAGAAAAATAATGCATTTCGAATATAATTAATTTAATTGATAAACTTATTCAAAACAAGTTTGATGATCAAATATAGTAAAGTATATTTGATTAAATGGTTAATGTCTATTTTTATGATTTTTTTTCATGCAAATTCAACTTTAAATAATTGATAACATTATAATTTAAGTGATAAAAATTGTTGATCCAATTATCAATAAAATTTTTATTTTTACTATAATCTTTTTAACTAACCCAAAAATTGCCGAGTTTCTCTCAATCAAATAGTAACTAATAGTTCAGATATTTAAAATTTCACTTCAATCTTACTAGTAGTATGAATTTAGATAGAATTTTGTCAATATAAATGATAAAAAATTAAAATAAAAAGTAACCCAAAAGCTAACATTTTTTAAAAAGGCGAATAAGAGTAACGTGTAGAAGACGGACATGAATGTCTGAGTCCTATTTAATACCAATTTAGTAGAGCCCCAATGGTAATGGTGAATGCAGTAGTGGTGGTTGACACTCAAAATCAAAACACATGTTCTTATGTGAATTTAGAAAATTAAAAGACAAAGAGGAAGAAGACAAAACCGACTATCACGCATTGTCTGGTACGTACAGCCAAAAGGAACAATGCCTCTGTTTTTGTGTTTTCTTTTAGTTTTTTTCTATCTTTTCTCCGGAAAAAAACAACAATTCACACACACACACACACATCCTTTACTCACAAGATAACCACCAGAAGATAGAAGGAAACAGATAGATAGAGATAGAGATACACAGAGAAGAACCTCTCACAAAAACTAAAATTATTTTCTTCCATTGATACAGAACCTTGTAAGTTTGTTAATCTCTTCCATAGTTGCAGCTTTATGTGTATGTGTTCTTTGAAATGAATCAATGATTTGATTTTATCTGTTTACAAAGTTTCTACTTTCCGCAAACCCTAGTTAGGTAGTTCCTCTGTGTTTTTAACCATTTCCCTCTTTTGCAGATTCTCTGGTTCTTTGAAGTTATTCTGAATCTTGGGTTTGGTTCTTCTCTCTCTCAAAGTTCCATTATATCCTTGAAGAGGAGTAAAGTTTTTCTCTTTTGGTTCCGGGCTCAAAATCAAGCTTTTTGGCCTTCAATGGTGGCTATGTTTCAAGAAGATAATGGAACATCATCTGTAGCTTCATCACCACTTCAAGTCTTCTCAACGATGTCACTCACAAGACCTAATACTTTCCTCGCTTCTTCATCACCGTTTCATTGTCTCAAAGATCTCAAACCAGAGGAGCGTGGTCTCTACTTGATTCACCTCTTGCTAACTTGCGCTAACCATGTGGCGTCAGGTAGTCTCCAAAACGCAAACGCAGCGCTTGAGCAGCTCTCTCACCTCGCTTCTCCTGACGGTGACACGATGCAACGAGTCGCTGCTTACTTCACTGAAGCACTAGCTAACAGAATCCTTAAGTCGTGGCCTGGTCTCTACAAGGCTCTTAATGCAACTCAGACAAGTACCAAAAATGTCTCTGAGGAGATTCATGTTAGGAGACTCTTCTTAGAGATGTTTCCGATTCTCAAAGTGTCTTACTTGCTCACTAATCGAGCTATACTTGAGGCTATGGAAGGAGAGAAGATGGTTCATGTAATTGATCTTGATGCTTCTGAGCCAGCTCAATGGCTTGCTTTGATCCAAGCTTTTAACGCTAGGCCTGAAGGTCCGCCACATTTGAGAATCACTGGTGTTCATCATCAGAAGGAAGTGCTTGATCAAATGGCTCATAGACTCATTGAGGAAGCAGAGAAACTTGATATACCGTTTCAGTTTAATCCCGTTGTGAGTAGATTAGACTGTTTAAATGTGGAACAGTTACGGGTTAAGACTGGAGAGGCCTTAGCCGTTAGCTCAGTACTTCAGTTGCATAACTTCTTGGCCTCGGATGATGATATCATGAGAAAAAATTGCGGTTTACGGTTTCCAAACAACCGTAATGGACCTGACTTGCAGACAGTTTTGATGATGAGCCATGGCTCCGCGGCTGAGGCAACTGAGAATGATATGAGCAACAACAATGGGTATAGCCCGAGTGGTGACTCGGCTTCTTCTTTGCCTCTACCTAACTCAGGAAGGATTGATGGATTTCTCAATGCAATTTGGGGTTTATCTCCAAAGGTCATGGTAGTCACTGAACAAGACTCGAACCACAATGGCTCCACACTAATGGAGAGGCTATTAGAATCACTCTACACTTACGCAGCATTGTTTGATTGCTTGGAAACAAAAGTTCCAAGAATGTCTCAAGATAGGATCAAAGTGGAGAAGATGCTTTTTGGGGAGGAGATCAAGAACATCATAGCCTGTGAGGGATCCGAGAGAAGAGAAAGACATGAGAAACTCGAAAAATGGATCCACAGGATCGATTTGGCTGGTTTTGGGAATGTTCCTCTGAGCTATTATGCGATGTTGCAGGCTAGGAGGTTGCTTCAAGGGTGCGGTTTTGATGGATATAGGATCAAAGAAGAGAGTGGATGTGCAGTGATTTGTTGGCAAGATCGACCTCTATACTCAGTCTCAGCTTGGAGATGCAGGAAGTGAAAAAATATGAATGCTGAAAACACTTTTGTCTTCTCTTTCTTGTTTATGAGCAGAGTCCCCTTCATTTGTATACATAGCGACACAATCTTAGTTGTTTTGTGATTGTGACTTTCTCTATCTTTATGCTATTTTAGCGAAAGCTCCTTGCTGCCTCTGCATATAATGCCTCTTCAGTTTTCAACAATGTATTTGTTTGTTGGTAAAGTTGGTTTGGTCTGGTCTTTTATCAAACCTGATCCAAATTGAGGTGAAGATAACTAAAACTAAGATCAGTTCAAGTTCTTTATTGTCAAATTAACTAAACACCATCAATACTCTAGTGAAAATCATAAAGAATAGTGATTGCACCGACACATTCATCCTCACAGGATGGCTTCATTTAAAATTTCATGATCACAAAAAAACTCTAAAATTCTTGCAGAGACCAAAATTTGACTTTTTAGGCAGATGATGTTGTCATGTGTAAGTAACTAAAGTGTATATATATATATATATATATTTAGTTTACAATAAGGCCATGCACTCTCCAAAGAGTCTGATGTATATACTATTAAAAAAAAAATTTACTTACATATTTCCTCATTTCCAATCTGTGAACCTTAATATCACAAAAAATGTGGTTCAAGATTTCTTCATGATCAAAAAATTCTGGAAGAATTGAAAAACGGCTACACCATAAATAGATATTTGAGATCATCTACTGTTAATCGAGTTGCAGAGCTTCCACCATGATCTTCACCAAAGGCTGACGCAACCATTTTCCTTTTATCGTCCTGGTGATAAACAAAATTCACAGAACCATAAATGAGAAACTGATGGGGGAAACAAGTATCAGCTTGGAAGGAAATGTGTATATAGAAAAGAAATTAAAGCATACCTGAAGAGCCAAAATTCTATCCTCGACAGTATCTTTAATGGTAATACGAGTTACAGTAACTGGTCGAGTTTGTCCAATACGATGTGCTCGATCAATAGCTTGATCTTCAGTAGTTGGATTCCACCAGAGATCCAGAAGAATGACATGAGATGCAGCAACCATATTTAGCCCAAGGTTTCCAGCTTTTAAGGACATTATCATTACTCTTACCTGTTTAAGAAACCTTGCACTGTTCAGAGGGTTTCAAGATAAAAAGAGAGAACATACGTATAACACTACAAATATTGTTTAAGAGAAAATAGTTTCAGATATGCACACGACTTACATCTGGATCCGTGCTAAATTCTTTCACAGCTCGATCTCTGGCAAGTAGACTCATTGTACCATCTAATCTTCTGAACTCTATGCTATATTCAGTTAGAGAATGCTGGAGCAAGTCAAGCATTCCAGTCCACTGAGAAAATATAATCGTCTTTATTGGCTTTCGGTTAGAAGGAGTTGAATTCAGACTTGTTTGCTCTAAAATGGTCACATCATCATCATCATCATCTGGCTGTGACGAAGACGATGTTCTACCGTTCTGTGCTGAGTTTGCACTGTCCTGGTTAGAAAGCGACTGCAAAATATCTAAGACAGCTTTGATTTTTGATGAACTAAACTCGTCTTTCTGAAAAGCTGTTTTACCAAGACTTCTACCATGTGAAGAACTACAGCCCAAATCATCAGCATTGCAATTTCTAAGGGTGGATTCAGAGAAAACAACATCACAAGCAAGCTGTTCTCTACATCTAGCCACAGGGCACGTGTTTTCATCCCCTGTGATGTATTCTGATACGCACTGATAACAGAATATATGGCCACACAAAGTAACAACAGGGTCTTCTGGTGGATCCTGCAAAGATACAAAATACGGAATATATGGGTAAAGAAAATCATAACTAGCAGCTTAAGAACTAGATTATGGTGCAACCTGAAGATATTCTACTTATATTTCTATATTATTATGCACTTACGTGGCAGACACAGCAGATGGGTGATGATTCTAAGTGGCGGAGCAGGTTAACTCGATTTTCCCTAGAGAGTCCTTTAACAGCTTTTTCTGATATTTTTCCAACAGAATCTGAGCTAAATCCTTTGACAAGTTGAGGGTGATCACAAGCTTGGCGAAGTCTCAAAAGCATGAGAAGAATATTTGCATAGTTTTGATTCAAAGTTCCTGCAGCAGCATACGCCTGCAAAGATAAAAACAATAGATATCATCTTACCTTCAATGGAAACTCCTATTTATATCAAATTGTGTTGCTACGTACTACATAAGTAATTTAATTTTCCAAAAACGTGCAGATTACAGCCATGAACCAAGGATGAATAAAGTTAAAGCTTTCAGGCGAGAAAAAATAAGAAACCAAGGATGAACTGATCGTTTGGAAGAGCACAGAAAGAGCACCTTGAACTGAGAACGTGAATCGGATTCAAGCTTTGTGTAGAAAGATCGCTCCTCTACCGAAAATTCCACCTTGCTCAAATTTATTGTCTTTAGTGGTAGATTAATTATAGGCTGGCCATCAAGTAACGTCCCTAGATCGCAGTTCAGAAGATTATTTAACAGAAACCCTTTAAAACACCACAATTATGTAAGGCGATGATAGGGATAACATAAAAATTCTATCGTCAAAAAGCAGAAGATCAGACCAAAAGGAAACGGAAAAATGCACAAACCAAAAAATGTTATTGTTGAATCTTTAAAATACTTAAGTCTAGGACTCTCTTCACTTAATGGCTCAGGTAAGTTCACAACTAATCTCATTATTAAGAATCTATGACATAAACAGATATAATTACAAAATGCATGACATAGAACACTGTTATGAAGTCCTGTCCATCACCCATCCAAACACTTAAACTGAATAGTGAGACAGTCAAAGTACCTTTTGTACGGCGTAGCATTATAGCCCTTAGAACAGCCTGAAGCTTCTTGTAACCATACGGGGAATTTCTGGAAATTGGACCCTTAATTGTGTGGCAGAATGACTTGTACACGGCGTATGGATCATATTTTAGAAACCTGAAATAGCTGTATAAATCATCTATTTTATTTTGCATCGGTGTTCCAGACAAACACCACCTCCTTTTGGCTCGAAGACCACAACATGCCCTTGCCACCTGAGTTCTATGGTTCTTAATTGTCTGAGCTTCATCTAGTACAACTCTGAACCACCCAACTCTTGCTAGAGTACCAGATTCAGGGTCAAACGAAGAATCTTCAGCATTTTTCTTACCTCTTTTCTTACTCTTCTTAGTAGTACCCACTGCATATTTCCGTTTCTTATTGATGGAAAGGCCAGAAGCAAGACCGTATTTTTCAACATTTTTTTCATCATCTTCATCATCATCTACCAGGGGTTGCTTTGGAACCTCATTAGAAACAATAGCATAAGTTGTCATAACAACATCATATTTTGCTAGCTCAGTAGGATCTTTGGTCCTGTTACCACCATGGTATATTAAGACAGAAAGTTTTGCTTCATCAGTAACCTTCTCATCAAGTTCTCTTGCCCACTGCCGCACAACACTTGCTGGACAAACAATTAAAGTGCCAGCAGCTGGTCTCTTCCTATTAAATTTCCGTTTTGAAGTACTTGCTCCTTCCCCCTGGGCTTTCTTTATGCCTAAAGTACCATTCATGTCACTATCATTTGAAGCCTTAGACTCTGGTTTCTCAATTGCAATTTCTGACTCATCATCAGCGTCCAGATCTAATGCCTCAGCTTCTTGATTGCTTGAAAGGTTAGACTTTAATTTTCCCTCGTGGATTTGCTTTAGGATAAGAGCGATAGTCGAGATCGTCTTGCCAAGGCCCTGCACAGTACATCAACTGCAATTTGAGGGAAACCTAGAAAAATCATAAGTAGTTTAGAGGAAAAGAATAACAATTAAAACTAACCTGATCATCAGCTAAAATCCCTCCCAGACAATGCAAACTATTAGTTTCTTTCTGAAACATCCATGCCAATGCAATTTTCTGAGAAACAACAGTATTTAATACACAAGACCATTCTGACAGATGCAAAAATAGGAACGAAAACATAAAATACCTGATGCCTCATAAGGGGAACGGAAAGAAGACCGGCAGGTAAATCGATCTCTGACTTCGATTGATTAAGATCCTGCAATAAATATGTTCTTTATTATCCAAAATTTTAAGCACTTATCACACCATCTTATACCGTGGCCATATTTTTATATAATGACCCCATCTCATATCAGGGTAATTATGTGAAAACACCAATTCTTGATATGGAAATCATAACCTTGATGCAACAGTGTGGACATATGACAATGTTCCTATTCCTTATCATCTTATCAAGGCTTCCACACAAATGGTCTAAAACTGAGAGATCAACATGTTACTCTATCCCAACCACCATTGAGAAATGGAGACATCCAACCCTAAAAACTAATTATTTTTCATCTATTCCAGTCATTCACTGCTCATGTTCACTAGTATGTCATATTAGATTATAAATTACAATATCCGCTAGCCCCACAGCTGGTGAATGAGAGAAGTGCATTTCACACGGAATAAAATCACAGAAAGAAAAACTAAGATGGGTATCGCACAAGTCAAAATGTGAGATAATGATGACTACCTGTAGTGCAGCCTGGTAGATTAGCCTCTCGTCAGTTTCCGAATTCCTATCTTCAACTATGCCATTCCTATGCATTGGATCACTAAAACCATTAAAATGGGAATGAGACGCAGATGCTCCATGCGCCACAGATGGAGGTAGGATCCGAGTGCCATTATTAGTCACACGCCCCATGCCTATCTCATCATGTGCTCCACCATAACGATCACCAGTGCTACTCTTGTATCCTACAGCTGAGATAGCTGGACTACCATAATTCCCACGAAATTGACCTGCATTACCATTACTAGTATCAAGTCTAGGAGGAAAAGGAGGTCGAACAATGGCTGGTGGATGTGTCCTTTTAAGAGCCTCTTGAGATGGAAATTTCTCATAATCTCCAACAGAGACATTGGGAGTTCTGGAACTTCCAATATTTCCGTTTCCTGCAATATGTGTATGGTGTTCTGCTCGTGGCCTGGCTTCAAAACCATTGCGTGAAGCGGTATTTCTAAACCCCATTTTAGTTTGCCCATCTGCACTGGAAGAGCTCTGATGAAAAGGGTGCGGTCTCAGCGCAGAGAGATCCCTTCTAAAAGAGCCTGCTAAGTTAAACACAGCACTAAGATCAATAGGTTACCCAACTAACCTGACAAGATGAAATAATAACAACTGATAGGTAAGAAATGTAACCTTCAGCTGACCGTAGGGGATGATGAGGCCTGGCTCTAGTTTCTTGTATCTCGATGTCACTATCTGAACTGATATCAATAGCAGAATCCATCGGAAGACCTCCTTTCACCCTCTCGTCAGAATAATTTAACGTTCAAGTTTCTAATCAGCCTGACATACGCAAGAAAGCAACGTTAATTGTCTAACAAACTGCATAACTTTACAAAGCGCTCTGTTATCTATAACTACTGACAGAAGGCAAATCAGAAACTAACATTCCCAAAATAGCAAAGAGCTTCTAGATAAGATCAACAAACAAAAAGTCACATAGTTTATACCAAGAATCACTTGCCCATCAAAACTAATCCGAAATCGAATAAACAATCATAATCACCAATAAGTTTCCAAGTGGGCGAATGGCTTTTTATGTAAAAGATTGATGATTTGGCATCAATTCCAAGTGGACGATGACCCAAACACTTCGCTAGAGAGAAATAAAAAGAATGAAAGTTCCAATTGATGATAATTCAGAAACCCAGAAACACAATTCAAAGGACAGGAAAGAACAACAACAAAACATGCAATGGCGGGACAATAAAATCAAAAACCCAAATTTCGATATACGAAACCCTAAGAACACGACCAATAAAATAAAAGTAAAAGTAGGAATTTGAAGGAAGCGAGGCGTGAATCAGTCAGTACCAGGAAAGAAGTAAGAAGTAAAATTGAGAAAATAATAAGTGTGAAGGCAATTGTGTTATTCTTCTTCATATGGATTTTTTTTCTCAGTTGACCAAAAAATCAGAGACACGACGGCGGCGTTTTGAGGGCAGAAAACTGAAGGTTAGATTTAAGAGATAATCAATTTCAAAGAGTTTAAGATACGCTCTTGATTAGTTTTTTAAAAACTTCAGAACAAAAAATGAAGAAAAACCTCTACTAAAAAAATAATTTCGGCCCATGAGAAAAACATGAATCAATCAACGTATGTCATCCTCGGCCCATCAAAAATCCACTGTCAGCCCATTTTAATCAGAACCTTCAAATTTCCCAATCTTTGGGTGATCCACAAACGATAACTGAGAAACTTTGGTTCGATCTCGGTTGCGTAAAGTTCGGATTTGATTCGGCAAATTTTAGGTTTGGTCAGATTTGGTTCTTTAAAAAAAAAAATTTGTCGGGTTCTTTTTTTTTTTTTTTTTGTCAATTTTGTCGGATCTAAAACAATTTAAAAGGCTAAAAAGTTTTTAGAAAAATCATGATTTAATTAAAAGTTTTAATAACTTTTTTTGATTATTTTGATTTAATTTTGTTAATATATTTAAATTTAGAATTACAATTTTGAATATTAGATAGCTATATATATAAACAATTATTTTTTAAATATATTATATATTTCAATTATTTTTATCGAGTTTGGTTCGGTTTTTATTCCAAGTAGGATTCAGACTAGTTGGAATATTTACACTAATTTATCAAAAGAACAAAGATTAGTTTTTTTTGTAGGGAATTTTGTTAATAATAGTACTAAAAAACACAACCATAATATAAGTTCATTTAATTTCTTCCACTAATCGAATAACGAATAAGAAACCTTCAATGTGTAATAAAGAAACCTCCTTGGCTTTACTTGGAGCAATACACTAAACAATCTGAACTGAAAAAAAAAAATCTAAGAGCCTAAAAATTGAATCTTGAGGCTTTAGGTGTTGCCATGGTTTTTTATACAAAACTAACCGACGTTAACACCAAAACCAAACTTGTAATTCTTCTTCACATGATCCATCTGGTTTAGTTCACGAGTGTTTAAATCAGTTATTATAAGAATACATCAAAAAGATATATGAACAAGATTAATCCACTGTCTTTACCTCTGCAGAAAGAAGAAATCTGAGTCCAGGACCAGGAGACATGTATTCTTCCAGATAAGTAGCGACAACACCATTAGAATTGATCTTTCCTTTTAATCGACACTAAACCAACCATATAACCAAATCAGAACAATGTTTTGTTGCTTTTTTCAGAAGTACAATGGGACAAAGAACGGAGGGTTTGAACCTGTCTAAGATTGCAGTCATACCCAACACTAGCTGTAGCATCTCTTGACAGAAAATTGTACATGAAATCCGTTGCAAGTGAGACCTAATTTTGAGATTTTAGTTTATCTAGTTAATTGTGTCAAAGATGAGTTAAGACGAGGCCAGAATGTTTACCTTCTCTGTAACCTTTTGAACATAGTTCATGATAGCTATGCCATTGGACAAAACTTGCCCAGAGGCAACCTATTTATGATCAAACATTTAAAGAAATCAATAATATGAAAAGAGAGAAGGATAATAATGAGTGTTCTTGGCCTGCAAGAATAGATTTTATGTAGTATAACAAATTCTATATAAGAAGATCACAAACAAGGAAAATTGATAACTAGTGAGTTAACCAAACTCAGATTAAGAAGAAGAACATTTTACCATTTTATCAGTCTCGTACCGAGCTGCACAATTAATACCCGATTGCAGATGCTGACCATTCCAGAAAACCTGACTACCTAAAGATAGATGCGGGGTCACATGCTGCAAGAAATATATAAAACTCAGTGAAAAGAAACGATTTTGTAACGATGAAAAGACTGTTTAATGCTGACAATTTAAAAGAAAGATTGTCCACTCACTGACAAATTTAAAAGAGCAGCCTAAAATGGTAAAGCAAGAGCAAGACCACTTGTTCACTTTACCTGAATATAGTTAGCTGCGACAATGTAACTGCTTCCAAGCTGTAGCTGAGTTCTGTAGTCTGATCCCTAAATAGATGTAAGCAGCAATACTCAAAACTAAATAAAGCTAAAAGGTGTATCACATAAGAAAACATATCGAACACATTCACCTTGTAATCAAAGATGAACAGACCATGCGACATATCTTGTTCATTTGTCAGCTGACAGAGAAAAGAAGCATTACCGTTATAGACAGAAAACACTTATGCAAAAGATCAGACACACAGTATTTTCTGGTTAAGACACTTTTACCTGAGCTTCAGCATTTATGGAGAAATTATCAGTTAAATTACACTTAACTCTTGCATTTAGTTTACCATCTGTCATGAGCCTTCCCACAAGCATCAGCTGTTAGAAGTGTGGCAATGTTATATCTTGTGGATGAAAATCATTAGAGTACCACAGATATATTAATAACAACATGTACATACCTTTGCTGGGTCAACGAAAGCAGCTCCAAATTCATAATTGGTAGCTGGAATTTTGATGATATCTGATGATGGAGTAGGAACCTCAGCTGATCCCATCCATACGCTGTTTGAAGTATCAATACACAGGCTAAGTTGGAAACACAAATAAGAATGAGGTGCCACAACAATATATATTAGCCAAATCTCACTTACCTATGAGTGAGAAAAAACTTCTGGTTCATAGTCTTGTTACAGTCGAAACGGAAACCCTCAAATAGATCTAGCTTTAAAGACACTGCAAAGTGAAAATCAAATCAAAGAAAGGAAAATTATGAAGGTTACATACTCCACATACCAACACATGATCTTACAATACTCCAAAACCATCAGAAAATCAACCAAAAACAAAGTATGATTAAGCAATCATAGGTTAGGTTAATCCAAATGAATTCCCAAATCTATATTCCGATTGTTCGATCAAAAGACCAAATAATGAATACAGATTGTGATCTCCGAATGTAGAGTTGTTAAAACAAAGGGAAATAAGATATAATAAAACAGTATAGCGAGAGAAAGCGAGATAGTAAAGGAGAGTATAATAATACTGAACTGGTAGCTTCGCGGTGGATTTCCTCATAAGGAACAGGGCAAGGGAGGTTTGAGTAATCCACTTTCTTGTCAATTTTGGTCTTCGCATCGAATTGAAACGTCGAATTCTGTGGTGAAAAGTCTGCCATTGCTGCTAATTCCGCCGAAGAAGAAGAAGAATTCGTTTGCTTAGAGAGAATTTTGGGAGAAATCGGAGAGACTTTGTAAAGGGGTTATTGTTTGCTTGGGTTTTTCGAGGGTTTTTGTAATCGTTTCGTCAATACTGGTTTGACTTTACATTTTTGTGAAATACTTCATATTTTTGTTATATTTCTATTTTTATACAAGTTAAAAGGATTTATTGAACCATAGATTTTGCATTATTTCAGTTTAATATACTAGATTTTAAGTGAGTTTAAGAATTTTGTTATGATTTGTTTTGAAATCTTAAAAACAATTCTAAAATATTAAATATGTAAATACTTGTGGATCAAGTCATAAACCTCTTAAGTTCTATATCATAATATCAATTGGGCCTTCCGTATACTACGACAAATTAATCGGGCTTCGTCTATTGTCCAAATATGGGCCTCTTTTATGCTCTAACTTAATTTGTATGTGTAAAAAGCAAGCATTATTGAAATATTCAAATGACTGCAAACTTTTAAGCTTTTTATTTGCTCTTTGAAGTGTTTAGCAACGTGAAAAAAAATCACGAAGGAAAGAATTAACGAGCCTAAACGGTAAAGTCTTCTCCTATCAAAAACGTAAGAAGATGAATTGATCGAGAAGCAGCTAAATTTGAGGACTCGAACCAGAAGCAGGAATCATGTCCAAAACTTTCATTATGAATGCAAACGTAAATGCATCTTCGTGAAGCTTCTCGAATCTGCATATCCATCAAACATCATATCAAAGTTTCAAACAAACCTTCTTTTGATTAGTTAGACAAGACTAAAGTCTAGTCTAAAACTCGAAATGCAGAAAAATGACATATGTTGTATAAGATAAGGACCATACACACCTCCCAGATTTTAAGAAATGACCTGCACCAAGTTCACATTTGAACAGAAGTATGTTGTTGTCTGTCTTCAATTCTCTCAGTTTCGCCACCTACTTGGCAGGTTCAGAGTATATAACTCTTGGATCTGTTGAACAGACAGATACAATCACAACGACCAATAGATAGGCCAGAAACAAACCTGAGCCTATCCTAAAGGAGATGCAACTTCGTATCTAGCCTAAAGGAAGCTTACCATATAACCCAGCAGTTACGAGCATGTTTGGGTAATTCTGAGCTGTTACCTGTTATATTGTCAATAAGATGCTTCATCACAGAGAACTTAAATATCATTTTACTGTAGATAATATAAGAAGATATCATATACTCACATTATCGACAGGGGAATATGACTTCATGTAGCAGTAATATTCTTCCTTTCTGGGGTCACCCCACTCCTACAATGATAGAAAGACAAAAAATGGAGAAAAGTTACATGACAGCAACTAAATCCTAAGTAAATATGTCTATCCTTATGTGCTTATTGCCGTTTCCTATCTCGACAATTTCCAGTGGAAATGAAATCACAAATGAAATTACATGCAGCTGATGTGATCTGTAAAGTAAGAAACTATATGTAATTTGATCATTTAGGTCAATGAACAAGCATCGAACCCACCTCCCACTCTCGTGTTGTAAGAGGAATTGTTGGGTCCAGCATTGATGTCAAAACATCTACAAAAGGAACTCCAGCAATAACTAACTTGAACAAGTCAGGCCTCATATTAATAGCAGCACCCATCAGCAATCCACCAGCACTTCTTCCTTGGATGCACAGTTTTTCTTTCGAGCAATACTTATGTTCTATTAAGTACTCAGCACAATCAATAAAATCAGTGACTGTATTTTTCTTCTTCAATAGCTTTCCATTCTCATACCACTGTCTCCCCATTTCCCCACCCCCACGAATATGAGCAATTACAAAGATAAATTCACGATCTAAAAGGGATAACGTTGATGCCTTGAAACATGGATCAATAGAAGTCTGTAAGATAAGAATATATCATAGCTTAGTTTGAAAGAAGAAAAAGGACTCAGAATCTGAGGACACTAAAAACTGCAGCTAACCATACCTCATATGCACCATATCCATAAAGCAGTAATGGATCAGATCCATCAAGCTTAGCAAGGTTTTTGTTATACACGATGGACATTGGAATTTTAGTTCCGTCTGATGCAGTGACCCATTTCCTTTCTGTAACATAATTTGAGGCATCAAAACCACCTAATACCTGAATGAAATGCAATAGATTATCATAAAGATTATATGATGACCATATCGAAAGAGAAGGTAGCTTCATAAAAACATCGTAAAAATCAAAGAAACAGCCAAACAAAAACTTGAAATTTTTCATATTTTACATGGAAAGTGTTTATCATTTTATGCAACTCATTACCATTTCAATAACATACACTTATGAATTGCATATATTGAAATCCACAATCAAATGTGCAGAGGACAAATGAAATTGATCAGAAGTGAGGAAGTCAAAACAATAAGTAGTTTACTTACTGTGTCAATCTTCTTAACAACGGAAGTCCCACTGTCCATGTCATATTCGTACACAGAAGGAGGTGTTTTCATCGAGCTGTAGCAAAACTTTAAAACCTTGGACGAAAATTTACAGTTTGCTGAAATAATTGAATAAACCGGATCAACAAAGCTAACACTACGACAATTTTGGAGACATTCAAGTGGCTGTCCCTCAGCAGGAAGCCTATGAACTGTTATCTTCTGCAATCCTTGTTCACGCTCGAATACTGCGAGATGATCTCGAAAAAGCTGAATTTCCTGAATCTTTACACTGCCCATGTTAAACATAAAGAATAGTTATTTAGATATACGAAACAAGTTGACCTTAAAGTCATATTCATCATAAAACTGAATTAGGAAATGGACAATAACCCCGCCATTCATGCGCTCTATGCCAGAGAACATAGATAAACAAACAAGTATTTAGACTTCATTTGAATTTTGGATAGGAACACTGACGAAGGAAAACAGACTCCAACAAAGATATGAGGAAGCAGAATAGTTGTCTTTGATGTGTCATCTACTAGACAGGCGACTAGTTCTGAGTTGTAAAATTCAGTGCTCCTTCTTTGGATGAAAAAGTGGTTCCCACGATGACTGACAGATGAATCAATGCCCTCCACACGAGGTGTCAACACCCTAAGTCCATCCTGAGGCTTGGAGACATCAAGCGAGAAGACAAATCTTGTGGTTCTACTCACAGATTCCACAAATATATACTTTTGGCTCTCAGAAGAGTGAAGATCAAGACAAAACATATCATCCTTCTCATGGTAAAGGCAAACATCACTGCCCTGCTCTGTCCCCAACTTATGCAACCAAACCTGTTAAAAAGAATCTATGAAGATGAGAACATGAAAGCGCCGAATATTGACGTTTCTCATTGTAAGTACTATGCATCTATGAGGTGTACAATGTAAAAAATGTGACAGAGATGTTATAATCTAAATTCAAAAAGATGTTGTATCATGCAAAATTTTATCCCATCATCCAGTACAATAGACTAAGATAGGCAGGGTTGGACAAACAAACAAAAATAGAAGGTAAACCTTGTCAGGTCGCAGGATTTGGTCCATAGTTATGTAGACCAAAGCATCATTACCAGCCCATTCAAGAGAACAAGTCACTCCTTTTAGCGGCTGCCCTACAGGTTTTCGGGATTTAGAGTCAATGACATGTACTGTATGTATTTCATCACCTTTTGTGTCCTCTGCATATGCCACCAATTTAAGATCGGGACTGGTCTGAAAACAGAATTTAGAGAATGAAAGGTCATATTAACAAATAGTAGATTTAAAAACGGAATTTTCTGAGAGGATATCAAGATCATTTCCCAGTCCAACCTCGAAGGCACCGAATTTGTAGTAGGCATGCCCTTGTGCTTTGATATTCTCATCCAATATTACATGCTCCAGAGGAGCATCTGGACCAGTCAACATAGAATCATACACAGAGGGCTCAGATTTGTTGTCAGGGATCAAACGCCTACAGTGCTGAACATATTCGTTTCCTTGAAGATTTTTCTTATAATAGTAGTAAATACTAATTAAGTACCCTTGCTTCCAGGTGCGGGTATATATATCATCATCATCTTCGATCCTCCCTCTTATTTCACTAAAAAGCTGATTCTCAAATTCCTTGGTCTCTGAATTTGATTTTGCATCTAATTACCACTACTAATACTCCAAATGTGTTCAAAAAACAAAGTGGAAAACCCTAAACCCCAAATCTCACAACGTCACTGAACTGAGATAATTCGAAAGACTGACCAGACATGATGAAATCAGTGTAGTCATTTTCTTCACGGAGATAAGCAAGCACATCGGGATTGCAACGAGAATCATCACGGAGCCAGTAGTAATTGTCAACCCTAACGTCACCAAACATCTCCATCACATGCTCCACCTTCTTCGCCACAGGAGGGGATCTCGATTCCGCCATGTTTCCAAGTGATGGCATCCGCAATGACGCAGCTCCGATTTCAGAGAACAAGGTGGAGGAAGACGAAGAATAAGAAAATCGTCGGAAACAACGACGGCGAGGAACTATAGGAATAACGGAAGAGAGTGAAGTATCAAAGCGGAGAATATGTAAAGACTTGTGTATCAAGTCAAAAACCTCTCGAGTTTCCCGTTTGATGATATTAATTGGGACTTTGGTATACTACACCATAATTGGGCCTTTCGTATACTTCGCCAAAATAATTGGGCCTTTTCTATAGTCAAGATATAGGCCTCTTTATGCTCTAATTTGATTTGTATAGGCCTCTTTTATACAGAACTCTTCAAGTGATTGTGTAAACTTGCTTTTTATTCGCTCTTTGAAGTTTTTAGCAACATGTAAAAATATCTAAGAAAGAAAATACCAAATCACGAAGGAAACAATGACAAACCTAAACTTCTCCTTTCAACAACGTAAGAAGATGAATTGATCAAGCAGCAGCTAAATCCGAGGACTCAAACCAGATGCAGGAATCATGTCCAAAACTTTCATCATGAATGCAAAGGTAAATGCATCTTCTTGAAGCTTCTCGAATCTGTACATTCATCAAACAAATCAGGTTTAAATTGTTAGTTGAACAAGACTAAAGTCTAGTTTAAGTGCAGAAAATGACGTAAGTTGTATAAGGAAAGGACTAAAATACACACCTCCCAGATTTTGAGAAATGGCCTGCGCCAAGTTCACATTTGAACAGAAGTACGTTGTTGTCTGTCTTCAATTCTCTCAGTTTCGCCACCCACTTGGCAGGTTCAGAGTACATGACTCTTGGATCTGTTAAGCAGAGAGATACAATCACAATGGTGAATCGATAAGTCAGAAACAAACCAGAGCCTATCCTAATAGAAATGCAACTTTGTTTCCAGATTGTGTATAGCCTAAAGGAAGCTTACCATTTAACCCAGCAGTTACAAGCATATTTGGGTAATTCTGCTTTGTTACCTGTTATATTGTCAATTAGATGCATTATTACAGAGAACTTATATGTTGTTTATTGAAGATAATATAAAAAGATGTCATATACTCACATTGTCGACAGGGGAATATGACTTCATATAGAAGTAAAATTCTTCCTTTCTGGGGTCACCCCACTCCTACAATGATAGAAGCCAACAAAAGAAGTAAATTTATGAAAGATAAAACATTGTTAAACAATGTCAAATGACAGCAACTAAATTCCTAGAATAATATGTCTATTCTTATGCTTATTCCAGTTTCCTATCTTGACAATTTCTAGTGCATATGTAATCACTGACATGTATGCAGACAATGTAATCTGTGAAGTAAGAAGATATATGTAATTTGATAATTTAAGTCAACAAGCATCGAACCCACCTCCCATTCTGATGTTGTAAGCGGAATTGTTGGGTCCAGCATTGTTGTCAAAACATCTACAAAAGGAACTCCAGCGACAACTACCTTGAACAAGTCAGGCCTCATATTAACAACAGCACCCATCAGCAATCCACCAGCACTTCTTCCTTCCATGCACAGTTTTTCTTTTGAGCAATACTTATGTTCTATTAAATACTCAGCACAATCAATAAAATCAGTGAATGTGTTTTTCTTCTTCAATAGCTTTCCATTCTCATACCACTGTCTCCCCATTTCCCCACCCCCACGAATATGAGCAATAACATAGATAAACCCTCGATCTAAAAGGGATAACCTTGATGCCTTGAAATAAGGATCCACAGAAATCTGTACGATAAGAGTGTATCATAGGTTAGTTTGAAAGAAGTAAAAGGACAGAAATTGAGGACCATAAAAGTTTCAGCTAACCACACCTCATATGAACCATATCCATAAAGCAGTAATGGATCAGATCCATCGAGCTTAGCAAGTTTTCTGTTATACACAATAGACATTGGAATTTGAGTTCCATCCGACGCAGTGACCCATTTCCTTTCCGTAATATAATTTGAGGCATCAAACTCTCCTAATACCTGAATGAAATACAGTGGATTATCATAAATATATTGTGATGACCATGTCGAAAGTGAAGGGAACTTCCTAAGAAATTGTATAAGAAAAACTTGGAAATTTTCATATTTTCATGTTATAAAACTCATTACAAATATTGAAATCCGCAATCCGCAACTAAACGTGCAGAGGGCATAGGAAATTGATCTAAAGTGAGGAGTCAAAAGGAATAAGTAATTTACTTACTGTGTCAACCTTCTTAACAACGGAAGTGCCACTGTCCATGTCATAGTCATACACAGAAGGAGGTGTTTTCAATGAGCTGTAGCAAAACCTTAAAACATTGGACGAAAATTCAGATTCTGTTGAGTCCACTGAATAGACCGAATCAACAAAGCTAACACTATGACCATCTTGAAGACGTTCAAGTGACTGTCCCTCAGCAGGAAGCCTATGAACTGTTATTTTCTGCAATCCTTGTTCACGTTCGAATACTGCGAGATGATCTCGAAATAGCTGAATTTCCTGAATCTTTACACTGTCCATGTCAAACATAAAAATATAATTATTTAGATATAGGATACAAGGTGATCTTAAAGTTAAATGCGTCATAAAACTAAATTAGCAATTGGAAAATAACCAAGCCATTCATGCACTCTACGCCATTGAATGGGAGCACTGACAATGGCAAACAGACCCTAACAAAGATGTTTACCTTTCTCTATGAGGAAGCAATATAGTTGTCTTTGAAGTGTCATCAACTGAACAGGCCACCAGTTCTGAGTTGTAAAATTCACTGCTCCTTCTCTGGATGAAAAAGTGTTTCCCACGATGACTGACAGATGAATCAATGCCCTCTACACGAGGTGTCAACACCCTAAGTCCATCCTGAGGCTTGGACACATCAAGCGAGAAGACAAATCTTGTGGTTTTACTTTCAGATGCAACAAATACATACTTATGGCTCTCAGAAGCGTGAAGATCAAGAGAAAACATATCATCCTTCTCATGGTAAAGGCATACATCACTGGACTGCTCTGTCCCCAACTTATGCAACCAAACCTGTTACAAAGAAAATACTAAGATGAGAACACGAAAGCGACAGACATTGAGGTTTCTCATTATAAGTAGTTACCATGCATCTATGAGGTCTACAATGTAAAAAACGGTAAAAATCTCAAAGAGATGGTATCATGCAAAAGTAAATCCGTGACTCAGTACCATAGACTAAGATAGTATGTTGGGACAAAAAACAAAAATAAATGCAAACCTTGTCAGGTCGCAGGATTTCATCCATAGTTATGTAGACCAAAGCATCATTACCAGCCCATTCAAGATAACAAGTCAGTCCTTTTAGCGGCTGTCCTACTGGGTTTAGGGCTTCAGAGTCAATGACATGTACTGTATATATTTCATCGCCTTTTGTGTCCTCTGCATATGCCACCAATTTATGATCGGGACTGGTCTGAAGACATAATTAAGAGAATTTAAAGATCATGTCAACAGATAGTACGTTCGAATTTTGAAAACAGAATTCTCTGAGAGGATATCAAGATCAATATCTAGTCCAACCTTAAAGGCACCGATTCTGTAGTAGTCATGTTCTTGTGCTTTGATATTCTCATCCAATATTACATGCTCAGGAGGAGCATCTGGACCAGTCAACATAGTATCATACACAGAAGGCTCGGATTTGTTGTCAGGGATCAAACGCCTACAGTGCTGAGCATATTCTTTTCCTTGAAGATTTTTCTTATAATAGTAGTAAGGACCCTTGCGTCGAGGTGCAGAAATATCATCTTCTTTGATCCTCCCTCTTATTTCACTAAATAGCTGATTCTCAAATTCCTTGGTCCCTGAATTCCATTATACATCTAATTAACACTAAATCTAAATCTCTAAATGTGTAAGAAAATCAAGTGATAAACCCTTAACCCCTAGATCTCAGAACGTCACTGATTGAGATAATATGAAGGACTAACCAGACATGACGGAATTCGTGTACTCATTTTCTTCACGGAGATAAGAGAGCATGTCGGGATTGCAACGAGAATCATCACGAAGCCAGTAGTAATTGTCAACCCTAACGTCACCAAACAATTCCATCACATGCTCCACCTTCTTCGCCACAGGAAAAGATCTCGATTCCGCCATGTTTCCCGCTGCTGTCAACGGCAATGATGCAGCTCCGATTTTAGAGAACGAGGAGGAGGAAGACGAAGAAGAAGAGAATCGTCGTATACAGCGGCGGTGAGAAACGAATGGACTAACGAACAAGAGTGGAGTATTGAAGCGGAGAAGAAGGCGAAGAGAGGGAGCTAGAAAGTGAGTACCGAGTGACCCGAGTCCACGCACTCTTATCATTTACGCTTTTTCAGGTTATTGTTGTCTAGAAACTCTCGACGAGTTGTTTTAAAGACCGGTTAGATCCGGTGTGCAGAAACCGGACTACATTCGAATCGGCTACCAAACAAATTCCAAAATTAATAACTCATTCGTCAACTTCTGCCTGAATTATTGAACAAAACCAAAGGATTCGGAACAATACTGTTTATTAATGGTTGCTGTTCTTGCGTGGCTATTTTGATTAGTTCCAGCCTGAGATAATTAAAACCTGACCAACCTGTACTGTACTAAACCGAAGGGTACAATACTAAACCGGACAAAACAAAAAGAGATGATAAAAAAATGGTCTTACGTACAGAACAAGAAAGAAGCACGTATAATAATAAGAACATCCAGACGAGGATTCGGGTTAAAGTGCATCAAAACCGCTAAAATTACCAAAGCGACATATGACTTTCGAAAGAAAATGTTTCCAAAATGGAAAAAAAAAAACAATGGAAGTGTAAACAACATTAGAAGATATACCTTGAAAGAACATAAGCCCATGGCAATTATGACAATGCCTAACTTAATCAGAGCAATAGGAGACTGACTAATAATGATGTTAGATCATCATCATTTCATGAATCACAGGAAATAAGGTACACCTGTTCTTGGCCCTCTCATTTGATTGTTCTCTTCTGTCTCCGTGAAGAACTTCACTTCTCTTTCCTGGTAATCAAGCACATTTCAACATATCATTATCGTCAGTGAAGACCAGATTTGAGTAACTTCCTAGAAACTGGCCTATAGATGAAGAATAACACAGAGCACTATCTATACGAACTGTCTGATTCTCTAATGCACCAACTTGGTATCCACATATCTAAATACAACTAAAAGAGCTAGAAACCCATGGAAGATGAACCAATATTCTGTATTTATTGAACAAGCAAAAACACAATTTGAACTCTATCTCACATAATTCACTTTAAGTTCCCATAAACAAGTATGCACATGTTTGGCTAGAGAGACAATTATTGAAGGGAGCAACTTATTATACCAAAAAAAATGAAACAAGAGACTGTAGCATATCAGTAAGATAAGAGTAAACAAATGCCTCACCATGTTGTCATTGAAACTCAATATAGAAGCAACATTGCCACAGCGGTAGCAGTAATTAGGTGCAGACCAAACCTTTATGAAAATAATAAAGAAAACGAACATCAACAAAAAGATTATACTTCCAAATATCCGAGAAAATCATAAGAAAGCAAGACACTTACAGTTACGAGACCTTTATCTTGGAACATGTACTTGAGACCTTCTTGTACAAGCTGGTGTGCCCGACATACTAGATCAAGATTGTTAATATGGTTAAACTGCACAAGAAGCAAAACCACAGATCAGGGAACTCAAATACATTCGTTTCTTTACACAGTTTATACTGAAATACATATTATTCTTTACAAAGCTTATACAAATGTCATCCAGAAAACAAACATCCAAACCTCAGTGGTAACCCTGGATCCGAAAAGCCAACCAGCTCCACGTGGACTGACAGCCCATGTTTCAATATCTTCTGGATCACTCCACATGAGATCACAGAAGGGTCCTTCATGCGGTATTTCGCAATTCCGCTCAATCAGTCTTATCTAGTGGGCAAAATAACATCTACTGTGAGTTAATGGGATATATATTTATCCTGAGTAAGACTTGCTGAGTGAAAACAAAAAAAAATCAATTAAAAAGACAAGAAGCACTTATTAACCTGGTCAATTGTCCGTACATCAGGTGAAAGGCCACCATGAACACATAGAACCTACATGGATGCAATACTTTTTAATATAGTATACAGCTAACTTATGCCCTCATATAATTCTACGAAAAGGTACATCATAATTCAATGCAAAGAAGCTGAGGAAAATACTTACAGTTCCATCGATAATAGCTGAAAGTGTAAGATAGTCAAAAACATCCGTGCAATATCTCCATGCGTTAGCATTACCATACTTCCTTTGGCATTCGTCATAGAAACCATACACCTAGCAGATACAAAATTAGAATGCTACTTTAAAATAACCTTTATTAAAAAAACAAACCTGCGGGACACAAAATACACACCAAGGGTAGTATGATAGTTTGAACAGAACCCAAGATGTAAACTAATTGTTGCTAAGAGTTCACATACAATGCATCTTAGCTGACAATCATGTCTACACCTAGCATGGCATTTTCATATGTACGCAACCAACTTTTAAAGCTACTTATAACAACTAAGGAAGAAAATCAAAATTACTTCTCTAATAGCAATTGCGTGAAGAGCACAACAACGATAGACAAAAGTGAATAGAAAATAACGCATACCTGAGTTAACTGTCTGCTTTCATGATTTCCACGCAAAAGAGTGATATTGGCTGGATGTCTACACATTGAAATACAAGGAAAAGAGTGGAGTTAAGCTTACAGCAAAGTAAGTAAATACTATACAATTCCAGAAAATTTAATAATAAAGAGGATTCTCAAGAGAACTACGATATACAGTGAAAAGGAATATGATCAATGGCATATGGAAAACAGAACTACAGGAACATTTTTAAACAGAACATACCTTGCTTTAAGAAGCAAAAGAATGGTGAAAACTTCAAGACTGTTGTACCCTCGATCAACGAAGTCTCCCTGAGAAAAACCCACACAGAAAATCAAACAATGTGTACATATGACTTATGTGTCATACGAGAGGACGTACAAAGACAGAGTTTTATACCATAAATATGTAATTAGTCTCAGGAACATGACCTCCTGTCTGAAAAAGCTTCATTAGATCATGAAACTGGCCATGGATATCACCACAGACGGTGACAGGACTGTTGACAGGTTGTACATTTGATTCCTCAATAAGAATTTCTTTCACCTGTAAATAGTATACACATATCTTAATATCTTGCAATTACCAATGCAACTTAGCAAATCAATGTCATAAAGAAAAAAAAAAAAAAAGGCTAGGATAGGTTTCAACACCAAATTACTGAAATATCTTCAAAGAACAGTTTGCATAAATTGGCTACAGAAGAACTAAAGTTATCCCTATTTCCCTACAATTAAGTTGACTAAACCCATCTCCGTACACCCTATCAATAAATTCTCTAATAAGAGAAAGAAAAAAGAAAACCCTAGAATCTGTAAAACCAAAATGACAAATAGTAAGGTAGAGACCAGATTTGAGATAAAGTTCTACAAAGATAAGAAAGTAAAGCATCAATCGAGGAAGCCACGAATTGGGTTTTGTAGATACATGAATAATCTTCACATAAGAGAAAGCAAGCACACAAAAAAGAAGAAGGCGTACGTATTCGCAGAGAAGCTGAAGCTCATCCTCAGAGAGATGTTGGCCGTCTTTAACCTTGGAAATCCATTGATCTAAATCCATGACGCTCTGTATTATCCTCTCTTTCTCTTTCTCTTTCAGCCACTATATGTAAGTAGAAATTTCTTGCTGTTTCGTCGAATTCAATGGCGAGTTTCCACGATCTTTGGTGGAGAATTGAAGCAAAGATAGATCTAGCAGAGCATTGCTCCGTCCGCTTGGTTAGGGTTACGTAAGAGGAAAGAGAGAAAGGGGAAGAAAACACAACGAACCAAACAATCTCGACCCAAAAAAAACCCAATTTAGTCTTCTCCCATCTTCAAACTCGATCCGTCGATTTATATTTCATTAATCATTTCTTTTGGCAACACATTTATCATCATTTTAATTTTAGTGTTTTTTTTTTTTTTTAACTTTACGAATAAAATTAAAAATCTGCATTTTCAATAGAAAATGTTTTTGGCAATTCATTTCTTAGTTATTTATTTATAGATTCAACATAGGATAAATCAAAAATAAAATTTAGATAAGGTTGTGTGACATCTAAATCAAATTTAAAGGCAACATGAAATAAATTGTGAGACATCTTGTAGTCAATGTAGATTTGAGAACGAGTCAATTAATCATTTATGTTTAAAATATCTTCTAATTTTATATTTATAACCAAAACTTTAGTTTGCTTGCACTCGTCTAGTTTACTCAAGTTAAAATATTTAGGTTATAGATTGATCTTATTAATTTTATTTTTTTTTGGTCATGGAACGAGACTAAAACCCAAATATTATTAGAAAGCGAAATCAAGTCGTACAACGCATAAAACGAAGCGGAGAAGTACCATCTCTATCCTCAATCACAATCTATCTAAGATAATCGAGATTAAACTCAAAAGAATAAAATCCTAATAGAAGGGAAAAAATTGACTAGCAAGGTCATCCACTAGACGGTTCACCTCTTTATATTTTTTGTATATTGTATTTGGTTCAAATCATTTAATATTTTCAAGTCTTGTTTTTTTGTCAACATTGGATCGACAAGATCCGATCCATAGCCTAAAGTCCACCCCTAAAATCTCTTTTTTAAGCTATCATAATGCAGCGAGTAGGAATTGAACCCTGGTGCCAAGTCATTAGCTGGATCATCCTAACCACCAGACTGAGAGCAACTCGGTAATCATTTAATATTTTCAAGTCTAATTTTTTTTTTCTGGCGCATTCCTATATCATTTGAAATAAATAGTTTCTTGATTTAGAATATACGATTAGCTGAAATTTTATAAGAGAAAAAATTATACGATTAGCTCGTAATAATTAAAAACTTTTAAATTTTAATAAAAAATGCTAGAGGGATTTCAAAGATGTCATAGCTAAATTTGAGTCTTGGTTCCTTGCTCAACATAAGCTAAATTTGATTGAACATGGGGACTGTTCGTCAATGACTCCATATATTCAAGTTGTAAGCTCTGGAGCTAAGTTTCTGTTTTCACAAATTATTGGTGTTTTATCGATAGCTATAACTTTCAGATCTAAAATGGTTATGGTTTCTTAATCGATAAGATGTTTATCTTTCAAATAGAAGTGGAAAATGGTTTTTATGAAGATAATTTGGTATCGGGCACGAGAAGATTGACCATCTTTCTTTTCTTATATATATATTTTTTGTCATAACATTTTGGCTATGAATGGATACAGTGGTATTTGGTTTTTATTTTTAGTTTTTAATTTTTAGATTTTAGTTTTTGGATTTTAGATTTTGGTTTTAGTTTTTAAATTAGTTTTTCTTTCCAAAAACTAAAAAAAAGTTGGTTTTTGATTTTTGGAGAAATTAACATTGATTTCTTAAAAACTAGTTTTTCCTAATTTTTAGGGAAAAAAAGGCAAAAATTTGAATAGTAAAAAATATAATGTAAAATATGTTAGGGGGTGTTATTGGATTTATACTTTAAATAAGTTTTAGTGACTTGAAAGTAATTGAGATTTTAAAAGTTTTTTATATTTTAGAAAAATTGTAATGATTTTTAAAGAGTTTTGCCTTAAGACTTTCAGAGTTTTCAGCAGAGTATTGAATATTTTTATAAATTTTTACATTTATCAATTTTCACATACAAAATATTAATATATTTTATACTGTGTTTTTCATATACATTTTGTAAATTGTATATAACAAAAATCATAAATTGTACCAATATTTTTTCAAACTTGAAGTTATGAAATTTTTTATTATTAATTATTTTATTGTTATTATTATTATTATTTTTCCCATATTATTCTAGATTTTTCTATTTTAAGAAATTTTTTATATCTTTTTTAGTCATAGTGAATGACTTTAAGAATGTTTCATAAAGATGTAATACTTTTGAAGATTGTATTTTGAAAAAGAATATGTATGAAATCAACAAATCAATAACACAATATTTTAATTAAATGACTTTAGGAGACTCTTTCATGACAAACCAATAACACAAAACTTTTATAGACATTATGAAATCATGAACCAATAACTCTAGACTTCTAAAGATTTTAAAAGACTTTTTACAAATATATAAAATAATAACACCAAACTTTAATAGAGTTTTGAAAAATCTTGATTCAATAACACTAGAATCTTAATAACTTTTAAATCTCTATAACTCCATCTAAATACATAAACCAATAACATCCACGTAGTAGATTTTGAAAAAGTGTGTTTGCAATTATTGGCTAAAACATAGTTTTTCCAAAAACAAAAACCAGAAATTTAAAAACTACTTCCAATTAAGAATTTTTTTATCTTTTCCTTTTATACCATACAAACTAAATTACAAAACTTGGTTCGTAGTACTAGATTTGTTTCGCATGATATTATTAATATTGTTGTTCCTCCTTAAGTTTTGAAACCCGTTTGAGTAATAAGATTGTTGACAACAATAAAATGATTATTGGAAGCACTAGTAGAATTTTCACAAGATTAAAAAAGTAGGCTTTTTCCAATACTGGAAAATCATGTAAAACAAGTGTGAATCTAAAGACAGATTTCGAGAACCATTTGATGTTAAACTGCGAGGAGATTTGTTTTGTCGTTGAACATATATCTTTGACATATTTGTTTTGTTTTGATTACTTAAGTAAGTTAACATATGATGAGAGTTATTAGTTAAATAACAATTATGTTAAATTCCACTTATATAAGGTGTTGTACTTTTATTATACAAATGTGGTCCACTGGATTATGGTCCATGGAAGCCTTGACAAATCGATATAATTAAATAAAAGAATATTTACTGAATTTGCCATAAAATGAGAAACATGAAGCCTTTCTCACTTCTTAGCAACAAAACAAAAACCTCAGTTACATCAATCAAACATGTAAACAAAGAGACGTGCGTCTCAAGTAAAAGAAGAAACCAATTAAAACCTGGTACTCTTCAACCTTCCCCACCACTTCAGCTTCACTTTCTCTGTAGAACCACCTGTTTCTTCATTTCCAAGTTTGCTAAGTATCAGCTTTGTTTCCCTTAGTCTTCCTCCATAATCCTTCTTCCATATCTCAAACATTTGTTTCAGTTTTCGTAGCTCCCGGTCTGGATTCAAGTTTGCTTCCACCTGACCAGATTTCACTTCCATTAAGAACTTTCTGTCATCACCAAATACCTGAGCTCTCTGTCCAAATTCCTCAGCTAACCGGCTTATCACACTTAGACCCACACCTACACTTCTTGACCTGCCATGGCCCATTTGGAAATGACCACTTCCTGATGAATCTAAATCTGTTGCATCGCTTGTATTTACCGATGCATCCGAGTTTCTCGCTGAGTCTTCGACTTCCAGGGTTTTCTTTGCGATGGAAAGACTAGATTGTAAAGATCTCATTTGCTTTTGCCAAATTTCTTCCATGGATTTCATCTTTGTTTCATATTCAGACCACCGATTATCGTACTGCTGTAGCTTTTGTTGGAGAATCTCGTTCTCCTCTTGTTTCTCACGAAGAGCAGCTTCAGTTCTCAGAACCCTACGCTGAAGTTCAGAAAGAACCGATGCCTTTACTAACACCTCGTCTGACTCATTTTTCTGTGTAAATAATCAGTGTAAGAGTCCAGCAATATTCAATTATATTGTTAAGGCAGACGGAAGAAACAAAATGGAAACTTTAAGAGGACCTTGTTGCCGCCAGATTGTAGCCATCCAATATCCCCAGCACATCTTCTAACGAGCTCGCCACGAATTGCTGCAAAATAAGGTTTCAACAGTTCTTGAGACTTTACATGTTTTTAATTTCAGTAATGATAAATATTCAACCCTTTTTTACCTGATTGTATTACAACAGAAGCATCAACCGTGGCTTTATATTGTCGCCTGGTAGTCTTTCTCTTAACATGGCTTTGTATAGAAACAGAAGCTCTATGCCTCCGCAGTAACTCCATGAACTCTTTTCTTATCTTTTCTCCACGAACAACTGAAACAGACCGATGTATGAGAAAGCTGTAGCACAAGTTAAGCTAAAGATGTCTACGGTAAGAAGATAACATATGCATAACAATCTATTGGATTGAGACAAGTTGGCAATACATGATTGAAGAACAGAAATTCCTCTTTTAAGCTCCTTTAAACGACAGCGTGCTTGGTGCCCTCTAAAATAGCTTTGGAGACGTAGAATTCCATGAAGAGTGCGATTCCTTGTATCTTCAAGAACCCCAATCTGCAATGATGGAGCGAACATATTGCAGTAAGAATCTGTAATTTGTGGCCCCTTCTACAGGAAGTCAAGTCTCAGACGGATAGCTATAGTACCTGGCCAGTTCTGAAAAACAATTTTGTGTAGCCGACTTGATACATCTCTGGTAAAATATTAAACTGATGGAGAATCGCCACCGAAACACTTAGAGGATCTTTTGCTGCAATGCTCTCTAGCAGAAGGAAACCATACCTAAAGTATGACGAAAAACACAGCCTAAATTGAATATTCTTGCAAGTAAAATAAGAGGACTTGCAATACAACGAAAGTGCAGCAACTGGAAATGAAGTTCTTACCTTCGGGCAAATTTCTGATGAGTCATTCTCGTAGGAAAGCCAGACCGGGAGATTCGGACCACCTCTAGGACCCCACAACATCTTAGCTGCTGTAAGACAAGCCCTTGCTCATACATCCCGGGAGACTGAACATTGTTTGGTTTTATGCAGCGAATGAAATGTGGGGTAGTGTTCCCTAGACGTTGCATCAACTGGAAAAGTTGACCCTGATAACCATATCCAGACATGATCACAAATCAGATACTACAAAATTATAAGTTGTTTCTACCTAAAGTAATTCAATAAGAAAGGGACAACAATTGTTATTGAGATGAAAGCTGAAATGAATCAACCACAAAAAGCACAACAAGTTAAAGGTAAGCAAGTTGTGTTTGACGAAAACGCCCGACCTTAAATTTAGTTGCTACACTCAATCGCTGGGATTCAGCTCCACCTGCTTTATGTAAAGGACCAACAACAGGAGTTTCAGAATGAATGAGCATACTAGAAGCAAATGCCTGAGGAAGGTGGCAAGAGCAAGACGACAGAAGTTGAATAGAATCCGAATGCAACAAGTCTCGGTTCTTCTCTAGAAATCCAGTCGTCTCATATGTAACCTGAGTTAAAATATTAAGTTACAATTAAAATCACGAAGAGACCACAGCAGGTTACTTATTTATTCTGGATTTATAAACCTCCAAAATGAACACACCAACTCAATTACATAGCATGTGTTTAGTTCTGGTATGTCACGTAAAATGGTGCCTTTCAAGAGCTATTACCTCTCCAGCATAATGCCCAACTGTGAAAGCTTTCCCTCGGTCTCCTCTAAAGCAGGAATTAGCATGTAGATGTTCTTCTAGCTTTTTGGCAAGTGTCAAATCTGTACCATTCGGAAATGTGGATTCCTCATCCAGAAGAGAAAGTAGACCTAATGGTTTCTGCACAGAAACCGGTACTTAATTGTCTTAGAAAACAGACTTTGAAATGACAATAACTCTTTGCCAAGAGGTTTATACATTGTACTGAGTAATAGACACACTGATATGAAACATAGGAGGATTTCTGACCAGGGAGGAAATTAGCTGTTACATTACCTTTTCAAAGAGACTAAGACAATCTTGGTTGTCCTCAAAATCAACCCTTGTCCAGTCAATGCCATCCTGAATATATTCCTAAAAGGACATAAAGAAAATAAAAAGCCCTCAGAACTCCATAGATTGTTATGTGAATAATCCGCGTAGATGTACTACAAGAATTCATAGCAAAAAAGGGGTAACTATACCTCCTGCTCCAGCTTGAATAGATGACGATTGAAGTGTTGCTGCAATCTCTCGTTTGCATAATTAATACAGAACTGCTCAAAACTATTCCTCTGCAACATGTGATGTCTTTGTTTAGCAAACTAATTAAAATTGGTGCAAAATGTAAAACAGAAGATGCAAACATGAAACCATTTTCTTTTAAAATCTATGCCCCAGTCATCTCAAGCATAAAACGTGGATACAACCAGAAGTTAAGCTTATATAAAAATAAGGTCAGAAATCACTTTAGAGATATAAGAAAGAAAGTTCAAGCATTTAGGTTTTCATCAGATGGATTAAATTAAAGATAGTGTGGTGTATGCTGACAATAAACTGTCATGTTACGACAGTTACACTAATAACTAACAAAAGCTCCTATGGTTGTCAAGATTTAGTAAGGTAATTTGTATCTGAATATCTAATGTGCGGATACCAGCTGCAAGTTCATGCAAGAAAAAAAAAAAGAGAGAGAGAGAGACTAAAAAGTATCATACATTGAATGATTCAAAGCCATAGATATCAAGAATGCTGATGGATCTGCCAGTTCTCCTCTTCCCCACTGCAAAAGATTTGTTTATCTGTTCAACCAGCCAGTCAAATAGGCAGGCATAGATTGACTTTGCTAGAGCATCTCTTGCATCCATGGCCTGCAGGAAAATATTAAAAATAAACTAGTCATTATCTTCAGAAGGAATCCTCGCGTACTGCGAAGTTTTCTGCCAAATAAATAAAAAGCATAGACCATAATTAAAGTGGTAAATCAACCCTAGTCAGAATACAAGTACCCACAAAAAATCAAGGGCAAGCAATCTTTTATACAAGACTTACCTGCGATAGTGTTAGCTTCTGTACAATAGTATCATTTCGAACTCTCATATTACGCTTCGATAGAGCTAGCTTAAGCTCATTGATGTTGCACCCAAGTAATTTAGCAACAGTTGACAAACCTAAAAAACAATAAAACAAATACAGCACATAAGTTAGCGTTGTATTGTGCATCCTACCCAATAAACTACGGATATGAAGCAACAACTTGCAGCACCCAAAAGCTTGCTTCAAGAGAATGAAACAAAAACTATAGAGATGACATTTAAGCACACAAAATACAAGGACAGGAGACCAGGTATAACTTCAAAAGAGCAGGTATCACTATTTAGGGAACTAAAGAGACATACTTTCATCGGCTTCAGGTTCAACGTGATTTTCATTGTCAACAATGGTGAAGGAAACATTCCCCAGCCATAATACTGCAGCAAGCATTGCAAATACACTCTCTTGATCTTCTTTACTTATATGCACAATATCAAGAGCTTCCTGCATGAAAAAAGAGTTTACAAGTCAAAGGGTCGAATTAAATGACTCAATTATGCAAAAAAAGAAGAAAAAAATACTTGAACAGAGTGAGGGAATTACCTTTACAGCGTGAAAACGTTCAGCATCATCAACTCCGTTAATTGAATAACAACTGCTTTGCTTCAAATATTTATACTCTTTTGCGCTTGTCAAATTTAGCTTCTCTGGTTTAACGATGAGTAGAATATATAGTCAGATAACCAATATTTTTTCACCAGTTAGACAGTAACCATAGATATGCCATATATGTAAAGGTCTACATCACAACAAGTAACCTGAAAAGTCTGTTGAGTAAACTGATAACTTAACATTAATAACTTCCACTTGCAAGAGGTGCAACAAGAGAAATTTTAAAAAGAACTGTTAAATGCACCTTTTAGGATTCAGATATCCAAGTCATACCTTTAAGCGTAGGTGAAGCCCCAGCACAAAGTTGATAAAATATATGATATGACCTTTCTCCTTCCGCACATTGAACCACTCTAGACTATTAAGGTGTCAACATAAAAAATTTGCATGTCAATGTTAAGAAGAAACCATACTTTTAACATGAACGAAACTAAAGGATCGGAAATGATATAGAGGAACAACCTTTTCCAGTAAAACTGCAAAATTAAAAAAAAAGGAACACAAATTTTTGTTAGCTTTCGTACAGGAAATTAACAAACAATATTAAGCATAAATTACAAGGTTTATGCTTACATGTTTGAATTTTAGCACCCGAAATTTTCCCTATTTCACTAAAATGAATCTCTATCAGCTTACCCTGTCAAATTTAACATCAAAGAAATATTGTGAGAACTACAAGGCCCTGAACTTTCACAGATACAAGGTACAAACTAAAAGAGCGTACAGAAGGCCTAATAGAGATTAGAGGACTTACAAAACGACTAGAATTGTCGTTTCTCAATGTCTTTGCATTTCCAAATGCTTCCAAGATGGGATTAGTCTTTAGTATTTCATACTCAATCCCACTTCCACCTCCAAGAGCAGCCAAGTATTGCATTGCTATCTTTGCTGTCTCAGTTTTCCCAGCTCCACTCTCTCCACTGGATTTAAAGAAATCTTATGATAAGAAAACACTTCACGATACACAACATGGTAGATTGATTATTTCAAATGATCTACTAGTTTCCATAGTCACAAGTAAAGCATTTAAACAGGTCATGACTAATGCCTATTTAGCAAACGGATTTAGCCCCACCATTCCAGCACTATATATATTACAGAGGCATGAAAATGTAATGATATTTGTATGGCGAATAATACACTGAGTGAATATAGACATTCTTAAGCTTAACAAGTCCACCTACAATTACTTATACTGTAACATTTAACATTCAAAGAAGAAACTTTGACCAACCTGATAATGATTGACTGGTTAACTTCATCTGTAATAGAAACCAGAAAAGATCAGACTGAAAACATAGAAATGTAATACATTCAGCAATGAATGAAATAAGAAACATAAGTTTACCTCGTATCATTTCACGGATCGCTGTATCTGCAATAGCATAAACATGAGGGCTCTCATTTGATCTCTTCCTGTAGGCTTCAATGTTTCGACTTCCATACAAAGGAACCTCCTTGAATGGATTCACAGCCACCAGAACGGGTCCAGCTTTCGTCTAGCACCATAAAGGAAAATTCAGAAAACAATAACAAGAGCTGCAACACTTTACTATAGAATTCAGGGAGAGACTGTCGACATGTCAGAAAAACAAATTATATAAGCAGAAACGGCTTACATATATCATGTCCTGGTTGTACCTATACTCAAGGTTGTACAACACTGCTGGCTCATTTAAGTAACTTAGTTGCATGAGATCGTCTACTCCATCAAGAATATCAGGATTTGCAGCTACTAGAGTCTCTGATTTTACTTTTAAAACCTGGTTGAATCAAGTGTAGAAATAGATTCCCATCAACCATTAAAATTTTCTATTAACATCTACCTCAGTGAATTCAGAAATGCTTACTTTTCCCTCAGGTAATGCAATAATAGACTCTTCTCCTGAAGTTGACAACACTTTCCCCAGCTCCCAGTTACCGTTTGGAAGTTGGACCCAGAATTGCAGTACCTGAAATTTAAAATTTGTCAGTTTAGTTCCATGAACATAAGGAATGGAATGTTTTCTCTATTTGTTCCAACTTTTCATCCTAAGTAGTATCCAACCCGGCTATGCAACAAACAGCCACACCAAAACTGAAATAAGAACCTACAATACAGAAACCTTAACGATACCTTTTTCCGAGCATATGCGCTTGTGTCGCTCCACCTGCAATCATTAATCTGAGGCAAGGGCACTATAGGATCTCCATCACCAACTGATGATCGTTCTCCATTTGAAATGCTGTGCACACTATAAGGTGAATCCTCATTAGCACTATCCAGTCGCCCAACAGAAGTTTCAGTTCCATTAACCCCATTCCTCAAGTGACCATTTTGTGGAATACTCAAACTGGTCACACTCACACTTGAGCCAGAGGAAGTCTCCAAGGGATCAGAGATTGATGAACCACGATATCTATAGTCTCCCGGCATCGATTTAAGTGCCTGAATGGAGGGCTTAACCTTGTGGGACATTTTCCTGTAAGAGACAGAAGTGTTCAGTTCAAAAGAAACGAGACTAGAAAGAAAACTCTTTTCTGGTTTCCAACAAGATTTATGAAGAAGGATCCATTCAGAGACCTATCAAAGTTTTGTTAATAGAACATTAATGGGGGACCATACTTTAGACTAAAAAGTGCTTTTTCAATGTTGAGTCACTATCATAGAGTTCAGAAATCAAAGAGAAAATATCCTAATATTAGACAATTTATGAAATCCTCATGAATTGAATGCAGAGACTTTCTGGATTTCTTTCTTAATAAAGTACAGCAAGATCTAGTGAATTTATATATACCAAAGATCACACTGAAATAAATCTTAAGGCTTGATCTTACAAAGGTTTTGGCTAAAACCATTAATAAAAAATTTGATCTGATCTGAAATTTGGATATGATTTCTTAATGAAATAATGACAGTTTTTCAGCAAAAGACCATTTCCCATTATCACTAAAGACGAACACAAATCAGACAAAGATAAAACTTATATTCAATTTCATAAGAAAAGAGCAAGACTTAAGATAGAAACATGTGATATTCGATTTAGCTCATAAAATTACCTTTAAAAAAGGAGAAAACGCGCCAATCAGCAATCACTTTAATGGAGAAACTTTAGATTCATAGAAAATTGAGTCCTCCGATGAGATCGATCTCAATCATACACAAAAAAATCCGCAAATTCTGAGATAAAATTCGGTGATCCTGAATTTGTAAAGTCAGAAAACAATGAAAAGTTAAGGAAAGGAATATAGATTGAAAAAAAATGTAGTGGAAGTAAAAGATATTTAACAGTTGAGGGTATTACAGTAACAATGGAGACTGAGAAAATATCAAAAAAATTGGAGAGAAAATCTGAAAAAGGGAAGCGAGTGAAGAAGAAAAAGAAGAAGAAGATGCAACTTTTTCTCTGCTTGGTAAAACTGTTTTCTTTCTTTTATTATTTTTAGGAATTTTGATTTTAATTTAGCCATCCGACAAATTTGAATGTCTTTTTTAGTTAACAACAGTGGAAGTTTCAGCATCTCACATAGTCGAAATTTCGATTATACCCTTATTAATTTCTTAACTGATGCTTTTGTTTTTCAAATTGTGTGATCATAGAGTTTAATGAAATTATTTTCCTTAATTAATGGTTTTAAAATTATAATCAAATAGAATCATTAATTTGAATTTTTCTTTCCTATATGGTAAATCTTGTTTCTATCAACTATCGAAGCTGTATGTCGATCTATAATCCAAACTTTAGATCGTATTGTATAGAAAAACAACACTAATGGATATCAACCATTTGATCAATTTTATTTTTCTGGAAAATATCTTATTAGAAACTAAAATTTTATGAGTTTTGTGAGATTTTTTATCTATCAAATTTTATTTAGTTTTACTCGTTCAAAATCAAGAGATTTTTACAATGTTTAACATAGTATCTTATATATTAAAATAGGAGACACTTTCATTCTGCCCGTGTTATAAAATTTAGGATAAAAATTAACCTATAGTTCATAAAAACCCTTAAAAATAGGCTTGAAATAAGTTTTGTTACAGATTTTATACAGAAATACAAAATTTTAAAAAATTTAATGGAAAAATCTTTAATTCATATTCATGTATTTTTTATATAACAATTAAAGTTAAAAATATTAAATAGAAAAATTCTAAAAAACTAAAGTTTAGTTCTTATCTGGTTCTGGTTCTAGTTCCGGTTTAGGTTTGGTTTTTTTGGTACATAGATTTAAGACTCATTGTCTTTTCATATTCGGTTCCTTTACTTTGTATTAGTTTCGGTTCGGGTTTTAGACCTGTAAAATAACATCTCATAAGTAACATTCCAAAATATCAATACGGGTCTAACAATTTAAATAAATACGATTATAAAATAACAATCAAAACATCCTAATCACGCGCGGACATAATGTCAGTATTCAATAAATTATAATTTTCTAAAGCCGATCTAATTATAAATGAAAAAAATAAATAAACGTAAGTCAATAAAACAACAATATATTAATTAGAATTGGTCCATGTTTGGATCACAATTCTGGTTTATATAGTCAACCATTGTATAATAAGCTGTAACTATCTTAATTTATTTTTGTCACAAATGAAAACAAATAATAAAATTTCGGCCGTATTTCTCAACAAGAATAGTAATAATTATGTAGTTAGCTAGTACTGCCGAAAGAACAATATTATTATTTTTTTGGCAAAAGAACATTATGATCATGATAACGAGTGATACAGACCTCACCATATTCGATTTAGTAGATTCTAGGAAACACCTTCACATTTTCATGTGGGGTTAAAAACATTATGATCATGTTATTTCTGCCTTGAAGATTAAGTAGTTTGGGACTCCTAAGCAACCAATTAACATATAAAATTAGTCTTTAAAAGCTCAAAAATTTACAACGAGATTACTGCTTCTTCTTAGATTATTAGGTATAAAACATGATTTATCAGAAAATGCTATGACAACTTCACATTCCTTAGAGCTTTTTAGAATCGATTTGATTTCGTTGATATGTTACAAAAACTCACATTTATTGTCAGTTTCTTGAGAGATGGATTATTTTCTAGAAAGTACTTTGCTAATTTCATCTTATGGTTAATGTTTTCATATGAACAAACTTAAGAATTGATAGGTTACATTGAGGTACAGATGAAATATCAATCTCCTCTATCTCTAGATCGCAATAGAATTCATGATAATGCAACACCAAGCTAAATATGAGTTTCCGTTATTATAAATCTCAAGTGTGATTTACATGAAAGCTCATGAGGAAATGTTACTCACGAGAATCATAGAATGTAGATCTTGACAAATTTCAAAGAAGGTTGGCACCATTGCACGAAAATTTTTGAAAGTAAGCATGCAAGCGAGTAAAATTAGAGAATTGTGATAGTAGTTGTTCCATTTTGCAGTAATCATGAATAACTTTGTGCATAACCTGTGCAACAAGAAATAGAAGAAAACATAGGATTAGTGATAAAGTGAGATAAGGAGAAAAGGTTAACGTTATTGAATAAACAATATATATATATATATATATATATTTATTATTCTCATAGTTTTAGGAGAGAAATAGTTATGGCGGAGACTTTTGATAATTCAGTGAAAAATCTATTGAATATAGTTATCTTGGAATAATCATTTGGTTGTAATAGCTCACCATATATCACATTAAAATTATCAGCAATGTCTATCTTTACAAAAAGACCAAGATTATGTATTATGAAAGTTTCGTGATTGTGGAGGTTCATATACTCAAGTCTTAGAGCATCCATTGCAACAACATTATCTTTACAGTTGTAATGTTCACAATCTATATTGATACTGATGTTTTTTAGTGAGTGGAAACGAATGCAAACAACTTTTGTAGAATTATAGATATCACAAAATATGGTTAACTCTTCGAAAACATGACGAAATAAAACTGGGATGTGGATTTTTTTTTTTGTTATTGGGCCTAAAGCCCATTTAATTTCCCTTAGAGAAAAGGGAATTAAACTCTATGTCGAGAATGATTGTGGTTGTTTATTGTGGTTGTTTTGGTAAAACTGTTTTCATTCTTAGCGTTTGCAACAATGTGGTAAGGAATTAGTGTGATGTATGATTGCATGTAACAACTAGAAGAGAAACAATCATATGATAATGTTCACTTGTGTATCGATCTACAATCATATGATAATGTTCACTTGTATGTATCGATCTACGTAACACTTGACGCTACAAAATAATGAGGTATCAATTACAGTATATACGCAAATTTGCAATTTAAATCGGTTTCGTGATGTTTGTAATCAAATTCCTAACGAATCGTGTAAAAAGAAATGACGTTTTGATATGTACAAGAAATTCAAGTGAAACCTTAGTAAACGCAATTTTTTGAGTGTAAACAAATGAATTTGATTTTTGTAAGGCTTTTCTTCACATTTACCTTCCAAACCAAGCAACGAGACTGCACAAAAACAAAACCAACATTGGGTTTAGCTTTTAAGACATAGAACCATACATGAAGCAACTGATCACCAACTTAAGTAACTAATCACATGAGCCAGAAGCCTAGGATTTGATATGAAAACGACTATATCGGTTCAGCCCAAGCTGGCTACACCATACAATTGTACCGAACCCATTTTTGTTAACATTTACAAAAAGCAATGTACCAACATCTGCAAACAAGTTCATCGATATTACACCAATGCTGGAGCAAGATATTTCTGTCAAATAGATCCTACATCGACAAAGCCCTTATTTCAGCATCAAAATCCANGATATTTCTGTCAAATAGATCCTACATCGACAAAGCTCTTATTCCAGCATCAAAATCCATACAGGAGCAAACAGCAAGTGTTTATTCGACAAGGCGATGAGAAAATCACAAGCCAAATCGGCAAATCCAGAGAAAGCACAAAATCTTGCAATAAGCAGAACCAAGTAACTGAAAAAAATACTAGTAATACTGTAATACGTTGCTCCATTAAGGACACTGCCTTTCTAGGCCTCAGGCTTCCACATCACCCAAAGGTTATGAATTTTAAAGATTCATGCATAACAAACCGATTTTTAGTTCTACTACAGCTAAAACAGAGGAGCAGATAAGAGCAAGCAAACTAATAAAAACATTTTTGCATGCTTTAATCAACAATTTTCGTTTATATTGTCAACCATTATGATCATGATAAAGAGTGATGCAGACCTCACAATATTCGATTTAGTAGATTCCAGGAAACACACATTTTATTCTTAGTCACTATAAGAGGTTTCATCTAGTTAAGTCTTGGGATGATTTTGATATGGATTTGGGATATAGCGTTTTCAGGGATAACATTTATTCGAGATTCTATCCTTGGTTAATTTAACCTTTTTTTTTATTGGTTTCTTTTGGATCTAGTTTCTGTTGTAATTCAAGAGAAGAAACCGATTCCTCTAAACTAAGAACACTACTTCTCTTGCTT
>OVAX01000049.1:1000-55652 GCA_900406405.1 Lepidium africanum
TTGAAGTTACTCGGTACAGGAAGATTAGTATGTACGTCTTTATTGTGAACTGGAGAAATTGCTTTTTAGAAATGTCATTGGTTGGGGTTTGGAATTTTGATTTAGGGTTTCAGGCGTTTCTTTGAAGAACCCTTTAGGTTTTTAAGAAATTATGGGAGTGTTGTTTGCAATGTCAATAGAAGGTCTGCAGAATCGTTAAACCGCTTGCTGAATTTATACAGGTAAGTGCATCTTGCAGTATTGGAACTATGCGGCAGTTTCTAGGCCTTGCAAGTGTCCCATGTGTGTTCGCCACATCACTAACTTGTCACCAGAGGCATCACTGCATCAGCGCCAGGAGCATGAGGTGAAGGAGGTTCTTGCTAAGGTTCGTAGGTATAACCGTCTCTTTGTTGGAGGTCTAACTGGCTTTGTTCAGGTAATATCTTTTGATTCGTGATTTCGTTTTGGTTCTCTTTTACTGTCTGGTGCATCTCTTCTCAATACATATTTCTCCTTCTAGATTTGACAAAGACCATCTTTGAATGTTTCAGAAGGTGCACGAGCTGCCTTATCTAATGAAGAGAATGGTGTGGCATATGATGGATCCAGATGCCAATAATATGTATTTTCACGAAGTGCGCATCTTTGCAGTTAAGATCATCTTCATCTTCTTCTTAATCGTTTTGTAGTTGTTTGTAGTGCTGTATCCAATATTTCGTTTTATTAGTCGTAGTTGTTAGCTCTACTGACTCATTCTTCCTGTCCTTCAGTTGTCTATACCAATGTCCAAGCTTAGCATACACAGCTCATTCACTGTGATTATCTCTGGAATAACTATTGTCGTATTTATTTTAGTTTTGAAAGGCCACTTCCTCTCCCATTGATAAATGAGAAACTAAGTTTCTTCCTTTGTTGCAGATGTTCATGAGTACCCTTTACACTGCCGCAGAGTTTAACTTCATTCCAACGGGTAAGTTACCTCACAAATTCTAAACAACTAATGACAGGTTGAAGATAGAAATTATTGGGCATGCCTCTGCAAGGTTCATTTGGAATTTGAGAGCAGTTGATAAGATTGAAGAATCATGTTTTTTCAAGCCCTCTTTATGGTTTAAGCTTTCTAAGCTTGATGTTGTATCTTTTTAACAGGGGGCTTCAGAATAGTGACGGTGTTTGACTACCTTGCTATAGCTATGATAGTGATTCTGCGCTTGGTAGGAATCTATCGAAGGAGACGATTAGCTCAGCGGGTTAGGCATCTAGCAGGAGCAGCTGAAGAACTTGAGCCAGAATGAGAGAGAGATATAAGGGAATTGTAATAGATAACTGAGTATATTGAGTCATGTGCAGTTTGATCCTTGTGGATAGGTTTGGTAGATCATAGAAAACCTCGAGTCGAGTCTTGTGCAGTTTTTAACACAATTCAGATTCCAGATGCTAAAAGAAAAAAAATAAAAAGTAAAGCATTCCAAAACGCCATCGTTTTGTGACACTCCAAATTTTAAATATCAGTACAGTAGTATCAATCTCACTTCTTTCGCCCTTTCGATTTGGGAACTCCAGTAAAACGCCATCTTTTGCGATCTATCAAATCGACGGGAATTGTAGCCGGTGGATCAAGGAGAATGGGTGTGCGTGCAATATCTCAGGAGGCTTTCGACGATCTCGTTAGGGAGAATGTGGAAGATCTTGGAATGGAACCCTCCGAAGCTCTCGAAGACGCTCTTCACACGCTCAAGCTCCAAGGCGTCGATCTCTCTGGTCCGTACTCTCTGTTTTACTTTCCCGACATAAACATCTGTTTTTGTTTCGTTTTTCTCGAACTGGATTTATAGTTATGTTTAAGGGAAATGAGTCTGCGGTAGTTCAATTGTGCTGTTTGTATTACGCTTCAGGGATCATTACCTGTGTTCCAGGGGAAAGTAGTGTTAAGGATAATCCGGTGATTGCGTGTTTAGATAGACTCAAAGAACTCGATAGTACTGCTAAAGACGGTATACTTCGAGATGATGATTTGGATGAGATATCCAGTTTGTTTGACAAACTCAGTGAGCTTTGTAGCAGCCAAGAATCAGGGAATGCAGCAATTGCGACTAAATATGGTGCTGTGGAATTAACATGCTCAATTTGTTCGAAAATCAAGATAGCAGCTAAAAGTCATTGCGTTGTTGTTCCTTGTCTGAAGGCTTTGGTTGTCTTGATCCGTGGTATGACTTCTGTTCTGCAATCAGTCTTCCTGGTGTTTTACTTTTTGATTGGTTTTGATCATGTTTCTATTTAATTGTAGACATTCAGAGCACAGAGGCATTCAGGAATTCTGCTGGACCAAAGATTGTCGTTGATCTCTTAAGTGATTCCAGCTCCGATTCTGAATTATTAGATGCCGGTTTTGCGGTTGTTGCTGCTGCAGCAACTGGTAATGAGGTTGTGAAACAATCATTCATGGAGCTGAAAATCGATGAACTTATGCTGCAAGTGCTGAGTAGAGAGAGTAAAATCACTATTCGAGCTTTGTATGATGCAATTCGTGTTCTTGTGACTCCTGATGACAACCGTGTGGTTGCTTCCCAAGTAAGTAGGATTATGTTTATCTGTTGTTATATACTTGGAGTGAGTGAGATCAAGGGGAAAAATAGTCTAAGTATCTACAGAGCACTTAGAAAAATTAAGAAATCATTGC
The DNA here is from genome assembly GCA_900406405.1 of Lepidium africanum. Lineage (NCBI taxonomy): Eukaryota > Viridiplantae > Streptophyta > Magnoliopsida > Brassicales > Brassicaceae > Lepidium > Lepidium africanum. The sequence continues at coordinate 3,663 of OVAX01000049.1, forward strand.
TTTTTGTGTTTGAGACATAAAACAATCGTCTACATATTTTTCCGTGCTTCTTCATGGGCATGCTTTGAGAAGTTGAATTATGTAGATTCTTGCTTTGTGTTTAGGTGTATGGTTATGCAAGGACGTTCGCCAAATTAGGGATCGCAAAAGCCCTCACCGAAGCATTACAGGCAGGGATTGGCTCTGATAGCTTGGTGTCAGCAAGTATTGCGTTAAAATCAATAGCTGTAAATGTAAGTCTTCTAGTATAATCTCTGTATCATTATATATAACTTGTTAGGTCATTGAAAATTCCTCATTCAGTATCCATTTTTTTTCTCTATTTGGCTACATCTTGTGCTGAGGTGCTCTACACTTGCTTGTTTATTAATTTTCTTGTAAACAGGATGAAATATGTAAATCTATTGCTGAAACTGGTGGAATAGATACACTTCTTCGATGTATTGATGACAGTGGTGAACAAGGCAATAAAATTGCTGCTAAGACATGCTGTTCCCTGTTGGCTAAGGTGTGTAGCTTCTAAAAGTTCAGAGTTCAAGTGTTTGCCATACTACTATTAGATAGTGGCGTATCTTCATTTTCTCTCAATAACTGAAGAGTTATAAATGTATGTTCTCCAGATTTAAGCTTTTCCGAAGCCTAGAGTTACCGATGTAGATTAGCATTATGATCTGAGATAAATGTTTGTCTAATTAATGTATTTTAATTTCTAGTTGGCAGGAAGTGACTCTAACAAGAGTACCATAGTTGAGAAGCAGGGTCTCGACAAGCTAATCAAACTTGCACAACGATTCGCCGACGATCCACTAGTCATACAAGAGGTCAGTAAAGCCAAAAGAAAACTCTCTTAACTCATCACAACATTAATGCGACTCCTTTTTCAATATTCCTGTCCAGAGAAGATGCTTGTGACTTTGGATTGCGTTAATTGCGTCTATAGCAGTAGTTTTCCCACTACATAAATTTATAATGTCATGTGAAGATTGTTTCTTGTAGCAGTAGTCTAGTAGGGGCATAATCTTGCTAATTGACCCAAGATCTAACGGTTGGTTCAGGTGATGTTGATAATTTCTATACTCTGTCTGAGATCACCAGACCACGCAGCCAGTGCTATGGAAGCCGGAGCTGGTGATCTGGCGGTCCAAGCTATGAAGAGGTTTCCATCAGCGGCGCAAATGCAGAGAAACGCTTGCAACATGATACGGAACATTGCTGTAAGAAATGCAGAAAACAGGTAATTGCTCTGTTTCTAGTTGTTTTTCATCCGATAATATGCACATGCATCTCAAACACTTAATCATATTGGGTTTTGTCTGCACACTACAGAACCCTTCTGCTTGCCATTGGAGTTGAGAAGCTGATAAGGACTGCTAAGGCCAGCAATGAGCTGTGCAGAACCTCTGCAACAGATGCATTGAGAGATCTTGGCCTTGATAACTACAATAATTAAGACCAAAATATTCTCCATTACCACATATCTCGGAAACTACAAGTATATGAGGTTGGTACCACTTGTTTCAAGCAAAAGAGGAAATCAGGAAGAGCACAAGAACAGGAATGGTCTCTGTTTTTTTGCATTAAGTTCATCTTTTTGATAGAACGCATTCCGATCTAGAGTCTTTGCAACGATTGTTGTTGTCCAAAGACTTGAAACATGTGACTTGAAAATTGACACAGGTGCGAGTCTTTAAACACTTCTTATAAGTGCTTCATTACTTTCATGCTAGTCTCTTCCCACACTATTATCCAGGAACCAACACAACATAACAAGAGTGAAGAGTTTCCCTAACGATCCAATTTTAGTTACTATCATGTTCATACGTGTGAGCATCTTTCCACGCAATGTTCGAGAAGAGTCTATTCCGAATATTATGTACGGATCTATAAAAGAGATTGATCATAATACAAAAAAGGTGGGTCAATCATGTGGAAGCGCATAAACACACGTTATAATAAAATAAAACTAGAGAGAATGCAACTCTATCTGTTTTCTGCTTTTAGGTGAAGGATGCGACAAATTCAACCAACAACATCTTGACATTTGTGGTAACCTTCTTTCTTCTAGTTTCCCTTTGTATACACTCAAAACTCTTTTTTTATATACCAAAATGGAAAGTAAATCTCTTTTTAATAAACCATTCTTATGTAAACATAATACATATGACTAGCTCCTTAGGCTTCTTAAATGTTAGTATCAGTGAAAACTGTGGGTCCATTGTTCGTCATTTCCACTATCTCCAATACTTTGACAAATCACATGTTCAATATTTCATAAAAAGTGAATAAACTTCATCTTCTCTTTCTTCTTGTAGCTTACTTCAAGCTGTGGTTTTAAACAGAGCAGAGAAAGCTATTTCCAAACCAGAGCTTGATAGAGTTATAGAGCTTAAGATCACGTGTCTATTCTTCTTGTTCTTCTTAATCAAGTGATCAAAGGAACAAAAAGATCTCAAGAAACCCACTTGTTGTTGGTTAGAGACTTCACGGATCTCTGAACTGTCTCTTTCCCACAACCATAACTCCATCCCTACCTAGTCCTTCTCCTTCTCAACGGTCCATATTCCTCCACGTCACACCTGTTGTTCATTTTCCTCTGGTGTCGTCGTCTTGGCGTTAGATATTACCTCCCAAAAAAACAGAAAAACTCATCTGAGAAAAGAAAAGACTGAAGTTGGCTCAGAAACAAAGTAATGGATCGGCAAGCAGCTACAGGTCCCATGGATTTGCCGATTATGCACGATAGTGATAGGTATGAGCTTGTTAAGGATATTGGCTCTGGTAATTTTGGAGTTGCAAGATTGATGAGAGACAAGCAAACTAATGAGCTTGTTGCTGTTAAATATATCGAGAGAGGTGAGAAGGTCAGTTTCTTTCTTTTTCTTCTGCTCTACTTTTCTGTCTATGCTGAATATGATGTTGTTTGAAGGCTCAAAGGTGTTTCTTATAATGGTAGAAGTTTTTTTGAATTTACAGATAGATGAAAATGTAAAAAGGGAGATAATTAATCACAGGTCTTTAAGACATCCCAATATCGTAAGATTCAAAGAGGTTTGGTTCAACTCTCTTAAGTATAAGGTTGCTTTCTTATTAGATTCAAGGGAAAGAGAATTGTATATTGAATTCTGAGGTTTGTTTTAGGTCATATTAACACCAACCCATTTAGCCATTGTTATGGAATACGCATCAGGAGGAGAACTCTTTGAGCGAATCTGCAATGCAGGCCGCTTCAGTGAAGATGAGGTTTTGTTCTCTCTTTCTTGTCTCTTTCCTCTGATGTTTAATCTAAGATGAAAATGATGAGATTGACTTCACAATGTAGGCAAGGTTTTTCTTCCAGCAACTCATATCAGGAGTTAGTTACTGTCATGCAATGGTAATGAGAAATTTTGTTAGTTAAATGAATGTTGCTTCATCGTTTGTGAAATTGAGCTAACTCAAGTCATTAATAATGTTACAGCAAGTATGTCACAGAGACTTAAAGCTTGAGAATACGCTATTAGATGGTAGTCCAGCTCCTCGACTAAAGATTTGTGATTTCGGATATTCTAAGGTAATCTTAACTTATGTCTTATACTTCAAAATCTTAATTTTGTCTGATATGTCCAAATATCTTGGTTACTTTTTGAGTTTTGTGTCTGTTTGTTTTTGTTCAGTCGTCTGTGTTACATTCGCAACCAAAATCAACAGTTGGAACCCCTGCTTATATCGCTCCAGAGGTCCTACTAAAGAAAGAATATGATGGAAAGGTACTCTCCATTTTCATACTTATTAGTTTCACTAAAACAATCTTTCCCTTTTAATATTCCTTAATTGAACAAAGAAGCAATCTGAAATACTTAAATGGTTTGATGAGTATCTTGGCTCTTGAAAGCATTAATGTTGGTGAAGAAAGCTATATAGAGTGTTGATTTGTGAATAGAAAGAAATGTAAATGTAAAGTTGTTGATTAATTTGGTGAAATGGATCATAAATCTACAGGTTGCAGATGTTTGGTCATGTGGGGTAACTCTGTACGTCATGCTAGTTGGAGCATATCCTTTCGAAGATCCTGATGAGCCAAAGAACTTCAGGAAAACAATACATGTGAGCCTCTTTACTCATGTTATCATTTACTTGAAATGCTTTCTTCTGTGCTAAAGAATCTGATACTATTATAAACATATGTTGTCAGAGAATCCTGAATGTTCAATATGCTATTCCGGATTATGTTCATATATCTCCTGAATGTCGTCATCTGATCTCCAGAATATTCGTAGCTGACCCTGCAAAGGTATAACTACTTCAAATCTCCATCTGTTATATGTTTATTATGTTGTTGAATTTTGGCCCTTTCTCTTTGGCAGAGGATATCAATTCCAGAAATAAGGAACCATGAATGGTTTCTGAAGAATCTACCAGCAGATCTCATGAATGATAACACGATGAATAGTCAGTTTGATGAATCAGATCAACCAGGACAAAGCATAGAAGAGATCATGCAGATTATTGCAGAAGCAACTGTTCCTCCTGCAGGGACTCAGAATCTTAACCATTATCTCACAGGTAAAACAACACATTACATATCATTAACTTTCCATTTATTGATTTTGAAAAATGTTTTCAATGATGGAAAAACAGGAAGCTTGGACTTAGATGATGATATGGAAGAAGATCTAGAGAGTGACCTTGATGATCTTGATATTGACAGTAGTGGAGAGATTGTTTATGCAATGTGACCATCTCCATGGTTTCTTATTCAAATATGTCAAAAGAAATTTGAAGAAGAAAGTAAAAATAAGATGTCTGTCTTGTTTGTTATAAAGGTTTGGCCCAAATTTGTCTCAATGGGTACACTTTGAATCTTTAATATGCTAGAGACTAAAAAGTACTGATGGGTATTTCTAAACAAAAAAACTGAACAAAAAAAATCATTTTCATCAATCAGTAATTTATCTACTCATTCTTACATTTTTTTTTCAACTATTTCTGTTTTAATATCACTTATATTTTGACAGACCATCTTCATAGTGAATCCAGAATAATTAAAATAATTTTTTGCTATCTAAAGGGATATTTTTTATTTGAGATTATTTCCGAGATAGAATTGTTGTGATCGATGACTGCTAGGTAAGTAAATTTTGCTAAGTGGATAATGTATACAGTAATTCAGAAGTTTGATTTCAGGTAATTCAACATGATATGATTTAGAGGCTAATTTAGGGTTTTTTTTGGTATGAAGAGGCTAATTTAGAGTTTGTGACTTAAGAGTTTGGTTATAGAAGAGGTCTGCCAATAAAACTTTAGCGAGCATAACATAGAATACAGGTAAGCCCAGTTTCCCTAAAACCGAATAAAGTCAAATTATAGAAAACTTATTAACGCATGATCACGTCTAGTGTTTAGAAAAATGAGAAGCATCAATAATCAATAGTATTATGTAACTGGTAAGAAAGTGACAAAAATTTGCACGATACACTGTTACTCTTACTCTATACGTGTCGCTTTTATACTAGCTAGACATTAAAATGGTCCCTCTCTCTTTTTCTTTTTCATTTCTAAGCAATTATATATTTTTGTTTTTATGTTATTTGATAACTTAATTCTAAAACTTGGTATCAGCTTGAATTAATTTGGAGAATTTAACAACTAGAGTACATAAGTTATGCAAAAGAGAAATAAATTGGTGTTTATTTTTTTAGATAGTTAGTTAGACAAAATTCAATTAGTAATTTTAAATATTCTAAACTTTTTCATACAAAATTATGTAACTTTCTGAAATCGAATTCGGTTAAGCATAATCATAGAGTTGGACATCTAAAATCACTTAACCAACCATTTTCTAAAATAAAATGTATACATAAAAGATATCAAAATTAATTTATAAAAAAAATTGTGTAATAGTTATTTGTTAGTTCCTGGATCCAAATGTTGATATTCATAAAAATCAAGTACATTATTGACATGATTTTTTTTTTTTTGATAAAAAATTATTGACTTGTTTGAAAACGACTAATTCATGATGTAGTATTGGCAAATTCGACATGGTGTGGGGATAGATCTCTATTATGAAGATGAGACCGTTTTGTCTTTGCTCCAACGATTAACATCAACCTATTAAACTCCTATGAAGTAAAATCGAAGCTTCAACTAACATTCTCTTTTATACAAAGTTGTTAAATTTTCACTTTTACTTTCCAATTTGCGAAGCTTATTTCAAGTGTTATGCTTTGAATTATTGAGTTGGAGATCTATCCAAATGTACACACATTTGTCGGCCCTCTAAAGAGAGAGAGAAGAAGATCGTCCTTTGAGAGCGTCCAAAAGCTACACACCATCCCATTATTTTTTCTCTTTTTGGATAAACAAATGATTATTTTTGTATATTTTCATCGAAGGAATGATTTGTTTTTAGGAGATAGATTATGATTTTTTTTCCAACTTAAGTCATCTTATGTAAAATTACAACAAAAAAAAAAAAACAATCAATCAATATAGAAATACTCGGTTAACAAATAAATAATTTATGAAGAGCTTTTTGAAATTGTAGGTCAGAAAATCAATTTTGTCGTTCAATAATTTAGGAATTAAGAAAGAAAATGTGGAAGTCACTTCAAAATCTAGCAAACTCGTCCGTGTAAAGAGTAAAAGTGTCCAACTCTCTATCATTTTCAAGATTTCTATACAATCTACCATAAATACCAATTCAGTGATCCAAAGAAAAGAGAAGAATAATTTATTTTCCTAAATTTAACTCACCTTTAAATTTGCCACATCTCAAGAAGAAAAGGAAAAAAAAAAAAAAAGAACGTCAATGAGAATCTTATTAATTAATTTCGTTCCTTTAAGCTTTGAATCCGGGTCATCAAGGCATCTTGAAAGCAATTTTTTAACAAAATATGGTTTACGAGAAAACATAATTAATATCTTTTATTTATTTTAATACAATTAAGAAACTTCTTTTTTTTTTTTTTTGTCTCAACCATGTTTTAAATTTCGCTAAGAGCTATATATCAGGTGAGTTAGCGCCTAGCACTTAATCAATTAATCAGAAGTTATGCGGAGATTAACTGAAGACTAGTTTTTTAATTTATTATATATTTTAATTAATTAACCAACAATTTAGTATTACAATTTCATATAATACATTAATAAAAAATATTAAATATTATTACAAATACTTTACTAGTTGTAATTAACATTAAAAAATCAAATTCTAAACAATTTAATAATTATAATTAAAATTAGTCTTAAATTTAATTAAAAGTTTAAGAAATTATTTTAAAATATTATATTAATCATATTATGCGTAAATTAATTATCAGATATGAATCAGACTAGACGGAGATTATTCAGATTAGGCGGGAATTAATAGAAAACCTTAATTTTAAGACCATCTAGACAATAATCAACTTGGTTGATCACTGCTTAGGACATACACGGGGATTAATTGGCTAGACGAACGGACTTTTGGAAGAAGGGTCTCAATACCAACAAGAAGTAAATAATATATATATATAGAGTGAGGATGCATCTATAATAAGTATCTCATAAATAGAAGGTAGATGAAGTGAGAGCTAAAGAAAAAAAAAAAAAACAGAGAAAATGGTGATAAAAAGGATAGAGTTATGTATAGAGCTAATGAAGATAGGTATGGAGTTTGTGGTTGTGGTGGCTGAAGCCGTCCAGATTGTTTTACGGCAGTACATCAACCACCGTGCTCCTCCACCTCCTCCTCCGCATCTCCTCCGTCATTCTCTCCTCCCTTATCCTGCTTCTTATCCTTCTCCTTTCCTCTTTGGATTTCTTCCTTAATAACCATATTTTTATTACAAATTATTCTGTTTCTTGTCTTCAATTCTCTTGTTGATTCTTGTAAACATGTAAATTACTTAGATTTTCTTCATTCAGAATCGCACCTCTTTATTGATTTTTTTTTCTTAATAAAAGCTTTCTGTTGAATTATTTCTTCCTCATGATTTTGAGGTTTTTTTTAGATTAAACACAAACAATTTGCAGAGTGAAAGTAATAATAATTAAGTGTGCAAGTTGGTTTAAGAAGAAGACGTCAAGTGGATAAGTTTGCTTCATAATGTCAATTTTTAACCATAATTTGTTTTAATTCTTCATGTTTCTATATAATGATATTTAAGTACTTCACGGCAAGTTATTCAATTAATTATACCAAATGATGATATTTTGATTAGTCTTGAGAGGTTGTTTTTGTATTTTGAGTTTGAACTTGGACATTTTCATCGAGTTTGAAGAAAATAATATTATAAGACAATGAAATAGAAGATAGTCGTCAAATCGGTTGATGTATATCTCCAAATATAAATAAATGATTAACGGTTAACTCTATTCAAGATTATGTTTCTTCTATTATTCATTTATACTTTTCTTTTGGTTTAACCAATCATGTATTCATCTGTACCCTTATAATAATTTTATATTTTGTCGACATTCCATTATTTCACTGTGACATGTCTCTTTCAGGTGATTAAACATGATTACATGAATACAGTAAAAATTGTGTATCAGTCCAAAGTTCATTGAATATCACGAAAGAAACAAATTCACCATTACAAAATCGTGCACACCAACTCATATTAACAAATGCATATTGTATCTGTTACGCAATTTTTTAATAAATTGCTTTCTATTTAATGACTACAAATAACATGTTGAAAGAAGAAGAAAATATATACTATAAATATAAAAGTCTGAAAAGTAAGGTAACACAACATTTCACATTAATGAATTAGTTGAGCTAACAAAAATACAAAAAACGTTGTGTCTTTTTCAGTTAAAAAATTTTAATGTTTTTTCCTGACAATATTGTTAAAATTTAGACACATCAAGTTGGCGTATTGAGAATAAAATATCTCAACTAAGTACGTCACATATATAATGTGAGAGATATTATATTACTATTGTTAATTAATTAGATATTAGTACTTTTCATTAAAAATTAATTAATTAGTTCGGCTTTAACTTTAGATTAATGAAATAATGACGTAGACACGACGCCTGAAGCTTAGGGCAAGAATTAATGAGTCTGTACTTGGATGCGAATTTGGTTGGATACATGATTTTATTGTTTTTCTTTGGATCCATGTTCTTTTCAATAATAATATTATTTTAACAACCAAATAATTTTTAAGTTCTGCAACGTTCTAGATCGAACTTTGGGTAGGTATATATCAATTAGATCGATCAATACTAGGACATCGATGAAATCTCCGGAAACTAAACCCTAACAAAGAAAGCCAAAGGATTTAAACCACAGGAAAAGGCTAGAAAAAGGAAATATAATACAAATACTCGGGGTAAAAGCAATCACATGTTTATTGATTTTACTTTAACTAGGATGAAACAATTACCTAGAAAATGTAAATAGAAAATCGACAGTAATTGACAAAGACTTACTTATAGATTTGATTTTACTCACAAAAAAGAAAACAAAAACAGTGATTTAAGAGAATTAGTCAGAAGAAGAGAGTGAAACAGCTCCTTTAATTACAAGTACACAGATCTTAATCGACCATAAGAAGTTGTAATGTACAGATTTGATACGATCTCTTTGTAAGATTGTTTTTGTGTTTGTATGAAGTTTGACACATTAGCCTTCTTGTTTTTGATTGTCTTCTTCCTTGTTCCTCAAGTTAATACTACAATTAGACCAAGACGATACAGCTGCTACTCATATGAAGATTTGTTTTCAATTAGATTAATATTAGTATCCTTGGAACATTGGAGGTGGTGGTGATGCGTAATGGTGACCAATGAACGTTGGTAAGACGAATTCGTCACTGGGAGATGGTTCTGGTGCCTCCGGTGCTTCTTTCTTTTCTACCGGACTTGGAGATGGTAATGGTTTGGCTGGTGTTTGTGGTGGTGGACTGATTTTGGGTGGGTGAATTGGAGGAGGAGAGTATACAGGTGGTGGTGGTGAGTATACTGGTGCTGGTGATTTAACCGGAGGAGGTGGTGGTGAGTGAACAGGTGGCGGTGGTGAACGGACTCGTGGTGGTGGTGAGGGGACAGGTGGTGGTGGTGAACGGACTGGTGGTGGAGGTGAGTGGACAGGTGGTGGTGGTGGTGGTGAACGGACTGGTGGTGGAGGTGAGTGGACTGGTGGTGGAGGTGAGTGGACAGGTGGTGGTGGTGAGCGGACTGGTGGCGGTGGTGGTGGTGAAAAGACGGGCGGTGGAGGCGGAGAATGGACCGGTGGTGGTGGAGAGTGGACTGGTGGAGGAGGAGAGTGAACTGGTGGTGGTGGAGAGTGGACTGGTGGTGGAGGAGAGTGGACCGGTGGAGGAGGAGAAAGGACCGGTGGAGGCGGAGAATGGACCGGTGGTGGCGGAGAGTGAACAGGTGGAGGAGGACTACGCTTTCTCGTCACTGGAGATTGATCAGAAGGATCATCCTCTTTCGGTGACTCTTTCGGCGATTCTGGTACGTGAACCGGAGATGTTTTGTGAACCGATGGAGTTGGAACTGGCGATGGTTCATGAACTGGAGATGTTTTCTGAACCGGAGACGGTTCATGAACCGGTTTAGTTGGAACCGGCGATGGAGTAGAAGAGCCACCACCACCAGTACACTTGTCCTTGGTACAATCAACAGGACGGTTCATCACAACCGCACATTCCTGAGCAGACCGTTGGTTAGGTCTATCTCGCAAGCAATTGCGTGCATCATCCAATGCAACCTCGTTGCGACCACCTGGAACACACGAACCACCTTGTCCATTAAAGTAATTGTTGGAGTAAGCAAAGTTAACCAACTTAGGCAATCCACAAATATTATCCGGTACAAGTCCTGTAAGTTTATTGCCAGATATATCAAACTCCTCCAAACTCTTTAACCCAACAAAGCTAGTTGGGATACGACCAACGAACGAGTTCTTGCTTGCATCAAAAACAGTGACATTCGATAACTTCCCAATTTCAGATGGGAAACAACCTCCCAACTCATTGCCTTTAAACACAATCTCGTTAAGATTCTTCATGTTTCCAATGCTCTTAGGGATACATCCAGTGAATCTATTGTTAGCAAAAGTCACAACAGAGGCCGGAGATTCTCCTAGAGATTCAGGAATCTCAGAGGAGAATCTATTGTTGTTTAAGAAAATAGCATCAAGTTGTTTCCTGAAAAGCTCAGGTGGGATTTTGCCTTCAAAATCATTGAACCTAAGGTCAATGAATTTAACATCAGGCCAAGAGAGAACCACATCAGGGAAAGGTCCAACGAAACGATTGTTACTGACATCGAATTCGTGCATTAGCTTTAACTTCTCAAGGCTTTTAGGTATGATTCCGCAAAATCGATTTGAATTCAAATGGAACATAGCAACATCTGTTAACAAACCAAGCTCATTAGGCAAATGTCCTGCGATATCTGCACCATTGAGGTCAACACCAGCTACAACTGTCACCTTATCATCATCCATAGCCGGTGCACAAACCACACCTGTGTAGCTACACACATGTTCACCATGCCAGTTTCCTGTGGTGTTAAACGGGTCTGAGAATATTGCCTTTTTCCAAGCGTGGAGAGCTATATAAGCTCTTTTAAGCCTGCTGTTGACAAATGTAGCCTTGAGATCAACTTCGAACTCGGTATCGTTTGGAAGTTCGCCATCTTCTGGTAACGTTAAGAGTTGACGATGCACAATGAAGGCAACTTCTGAATCGGTTAGAGCGAACGAAGCAAAAGAAGAAGATAAGAAGACGAAGAATAAGAGGATGAAGTAACAGCCAAAGGACGGAGGTTTAGCCATGGCTAAAACAAAACCCTTGGAAAAGGTCCAAGGCTGCTTATAGAAGGGCATGAGAGGGTTTGAGGAGGAGACAAAGATGTATTATTAATAAGCCAATGTTTTTGTTTTCGCAATCTCTAACCGTTTGCCTTAACATTACTTGCCTATATTTAGGGCAACTCTTCTTTTAAGGATTTTGCTACAAATCTGGAGGAAATATGATTAAGAATAGAAATTGTGGTTAAAGAAAGGAAATAATTAAATAAGCTGAGCAGAATCTCTGAAACAAAAACCAGTTGCTATTATAGGAGACAACCTTGAAAACCAATGGCTTTTGTTTTCATTACCGAACACAACGCAATGACACCTACCTTAATACCTTATTTTGTCTCTTACTACTTCACGTGTACTGCAAGAAACGTCCCCTAATGGGTCGATGGATATAAAAATTCTTACATACTATAACGCTGTGAAACTGCAATTCCTTGTAATTGAATGATCATTAGAGGATGCTTTCTCAATTTTCATATAACTATTTAACGTTTCTTATTTAAAAGTCTGTTTTCAAGGTAGAACTTAAATGTGGAAGAAGTATCAACATATTCATTTACTATTACATGAGCCTTATGAAGCCTCTTTGATCACTGATGAATCATGTATGCACAAAAACATAGAACGCCATTAGCTTACGAGTCATTATAGTACTTTTACAAGACATTACTTGTCTGTATGTTCCAAGGTAACATAAGGCCTACAAAGAAAATCACTAAAAGAATTTCATAAGGTCATTTTAAAAAGATTGTTCTAACCCAAAATCTGAAGACAAAAAATATGCAGGATAGATGAATGGAATGGAATGAAAAGAATAAGAATTGAGTCATTACGCTAATACTATGAAATACATTTCCCTAGTTAACAAAGACAAAATTTGAGAGAAACAAAAACCAAATCCAACATATATCCATTGGATCACATTTTAAGGCTCTCTTCAGCCTTCGTTCTATACAACAAACAAATCCTTCTTCACATTCTTGACCGTAACGCACACAGCCACATCTAACTCTTTCTTTTTTTTAATCTCTATGCTTAGTTTTCATCTACAGTTTCCTATTGCTTTTGTATCGTTTCACGTTCTGGGCTTCACCATCCTTACCGGCACAACCTGAGAATATGTAGCAGTCTCTTTAGCAAAACTACACCAACACAGGTGAAGTTGTTTGGTATGTGTTATTTATCCTACTATATGTACCTGATCTTCCTTTAATGAACTATCATCATTATTGGCTTCTCTTTCACGTTTTCTGCTCAACTCTACCTTCTCCTCTTCTTCTTCTCCTTCTCTGAAATTCTGCCCTGAAGCCTCTGGAGATATAAGAAAAACCAATGGAGAGTTTAGAATTTATACTGAAGTTAATATTAACATCAGGCAGACAAGCATACAAAATTCTAAACAAAACAGATTTATGTGTTGGGTCGGGGATAAATAGATAGCAGACCAGATCTCATACACAGTCCTTCGGTGCTTTGATTCTCCTCAACTCATATTAACTCTACTGTTTCTGCACCAAAGCCTTCTAAAAGCCAATGCAGAGTTAACTTAATGGCAGATTTAATCAAAACTTTCAGCCTAGTTCTTTGATAGAATACACAATGTGAACATAATAGTCTAAATGAGTACCAAAAACCAGAAAAAAAAATTTACAGAAAGGAAGATGCAAAACACATAACTCCCAAGAGCAGTTTGATGAAACTAGGCAAAGCAAATGTTACCTGCAATGCTTTGGGACGAATACTGAAACCCGACCGAAGCTCTCAAGGGTCTACAAGCGTTATCACCAGAGTGTTTGGTCTCCTCATTGAAGAAAACATGTTCTCTGACAGCACTTTCTTTGGAGTAATTTCCGTTGGAATTGCTTCTAAATGAATTTTTCTGAAAACGACATTCGGATGACTTCTCCAAATGAGCTTGTTTCTTTCCAAAGTTAACTTTCTGCCAGCCGCCATTTTGCAGAACTGTAAACTGCAAAACCAAAAAATGATGTAAGTTTCACTAGAAGATTACAAAGAAATGGGATCACAGAAGAAACAGTAAGAAATCCCGTACCTGATCTGTCGGTTTGTGAGACTTAGACTGCACCTCGCGAGGTGTAGACAGTACCCGAGTCTCTCCTCCAAGAAAAGAGTACAACTGCCTAACAAACGAGTTCTCTAAATAATCAAGATATGAATTATGTTTCTCGTTCGTCCAACCAGACAAATCCTGCAAAAAGAAACAACAATGATGTTAATCATAAGGCAAAAAGATCATCAGACTGTCAAGTAAATAAACATTACAGCACACACTTCAATAACAAACTTAAGAAACTAGTTTTCCTTTTTACCACAAGGTAAGAAGACAACAATTTCTTTATTTGGCACAACACATTACAAATCAAAGAGAAAACGATAGTCTTGAGATGCAAAGCTAGCCAAAGGCATAAAAGAATATACCCAATGCAATTGCAACCACTAATTATGAACCCTAATTACTCAGAAAAGCTACGACTTTTCCAATTGTGGCCATTGGAATGTTTTGATTGATACACATCAAAGATGAAATTATAGATCTCAACATCAGGCATCAGATTGCCTCGGCGTCCAAGACTTCTTCAAACAATCGAAATCTTCTGCTAATAAACACTAATGAACAAAGAGAAATCCAAAACCATTGCATTTAGCAAAACAATTGTCGAAGATGGCAATTTTCAACATATGTATTCGCTTCCTTGAGAATCAAAATCAAACAAATCAAAAACAAAGTTTCCTCCAAATCAATGAGTTTGACCTACTCGTAGAAACAGATCTGAAGTTACATCTAAAATAAATTAGTTTCCAAATCAATAAATACAACCAAAGATATTATCTTCGTAGTTTTCTGCTTGTCGGTTTACTTATATCATTACACAAAATATCTAAACTAACAATAAGAGAAATAAAAAGTATCCAATTCTAAGATATCTCGGAAAAAATCAAACAACACCAAGATTAGAAACAAATAACATAAACAAAGGAAGATTTCTATTACCAGTTTCGAATCTACATCATCACGAGAGCTCTCAGCTGTAACACCAGACTCAAGCGAATTCGATAAACTCGACTCGTTCTGAGATTCAACCGAAGCTTCAGCAACATCACGATCTACGTCAAGAGGAATCGTATTCATCAATCTATGATCATTCTCCATCGGTCTACTCCGATGCAAAACAAAGGAAAAAAATATCTGTCTGTGAGGAAACAAAAATGGTTCTTCTACGAAAGAGGTAAAAAAAGAGAAAGAGAAGAGAGAGTTTTAAGAGAGAAAGGAGAAAGGAATAAGAGAGAAAGGTCCACATGGCGTCGCTTTTACACGTGTCAGAGTAATGCCACGTCATCAGGAACGATAATATCTCAGACAAATATCAACCAGAGATATTTTTGGAGCTGAAGGACGTTGCTTCTTTTTTTTTGTTCTTTTTTTTTTTGTCAATATATAGTTTATAGATAATGGATGCTTCGTCCAAATTTAACACATCAGAATTTAAATATTCTTTTGTATTTTTGCCTTTTTGTCTTTTATATGATTATTTTATCTTCTCTTTATTGTTTTTTATAATTAAATTAGATCTGATCAGATTTTATTTTTTACTTTTTTTTTTCTGGTCAGAATCGACCATGTCCGTGTCAAGTCATTAGCATGACATTATAACCATTAGATATTTTCATTTTTCACTTTAAGCAAATAAATAACTTACAAATAGAAACTCTTTTTAATCTTCCATATTTTAGAAGTTCTAAGGTTAAGAATAAGATCACATCGACAAACTATTGAAGATATTTTTTTTGAAAGAATAATTTGAATATAAGTTAGTCAAACACGTTATATATTTGCCACGAGTTATGTAAGTTTATAAAATGGTTATAATTAACTTGTATAATAGTCAAGGATCAGGTTTTGTTTCGGTCTAAACATGATATAATAATATACTAATAGTATGATTCAATACATGCTATAATGTTAGATTTGATTGTTTTTAATTATGTGTTTATTTGGTTCTTAGATTCACATTTATATTTTGAATATTATTTTCGAAATGTTGTTATAGTGGCATAAAATCTAAACTCAAATTAACCCGAATTAGATAACCAAATTCGACAATATATTCCATAGTCCTAAGCCTATATTTAAAAACCGAACCCAATCCTGCGATCTGAAACCAATTAAGGACCAAATTTTAGAATTTTAGTTTTGCATTTTTATATAAAAATATCTGAACCCAAATCCGAATCCGAACCCGATCTATACCGAACCAAATTCTATCATAGAAATAAAAAAACCCAATAAATTTTGAATCAAAATAACCAAAATACTGAATTAGATAAACTAAAATCGATAAAATACCATAATATATCCTAAATCTATGTACCCAAAAAATCCAGTCTACATCCGAACCGAAATCAAACCAATAACCGAATTTGTAACCAATATATTTTTGTTAAATTTTAGCTTTTTTGTTTTTTTTATTAAATCTATTAAATTTGAATTTTTATTAAAAATCTGTGATAAAACTACTTTAAACCTATTTGTAAGGGTTGTTATGAACATTAGGTTAATTTTTATCCTAAAGTTTATAACACGATCAAAATGAAAGTGTTTTCTGTTTTAATATATAAGATGTAATTGTATTTTCAAAAAAATATAGGTTTTATTTTTTCATATATAAGGTGAAAAACTTTGTCATAGTACTCTAGTTTCATGTTCGTTATCGTAAAAACGAAGCTATATGTTTAATAATTCAAAATAACTTGGATAATCAGAATTAATGTATTTATACGATCATTTAAACGGTAGTAGTTTTTTTAACTTTCGCAAAGCTAATGAGTATTCTTTAATCTCTATTACTTAAACAGTTACTAAACTTTCATTAAAATATGAGATATCCGTTTGATTCTGGATAACGAGATGACGCCAATAAAAAATGAATATTTTTATTTACAACTTTAAAAGATAGAAGTTAATAGGAATACACTGAACAGAAAGAAAATAAAAATAAAAATTAGCTAACTGATAATTAAGCAATAAAGCCGAATTAATTTCAATCTAATAGTTACGATGAATCAGCTAATAATTTGGTATAAGTTTGATTTCTATACGCTGCATTATAATAATAACTTGATAAAAAGATTTTAGAAGTTAGTTATGGACTATAAATCATATGGATCTATCGTTGAAAAAAATTAAGCAATAAGATAGATTACGTGGACAGTGGTTGGATCAAAATATCGGCCGCTTGTTTCCTTACCAACAAAAATATCTGCCCTTTTAAATACTATAGATCTAAACAAATATCTCTCGATCTTATTATTATTATCGTTTTTTAATGTAGTCAATTTGATATTACAGCTGTCGATATGACATAATCATTTTTTATACAGCCACTGGGCCAAATTTCAATAAAACTATGTAATCATAGAGATTTAGAATAGATTAAATCATTTATACGAGGTAAGATTAGTAATGGGCTTTTGTTCTCTCAAGGCTTTAACTATCCCTAATGTAGATTGGTACTTAAACAAATCAATCGTCAAACACCTACAATTGAACATGAAACACGTATTATATTAATTAAGCATGACATCATTCATCGTAGAATCTTTTTAAGTATTCACACTTGCTTCACTTTGGTCGTTTTTAATTAATTTAAACATCGCAAATTATCCTTAACGAACTATATCAATTACTAGCGACGATAAAATATGAACTTAGTATGTTATGATGACATGAAGAATGTGATTAGCTTATACTAACTGTAGTTTAGGGGTTGAGAGTAATTTTAATAGTTTTTGGAGTTTTTAGGTTTTAATTTTTTTGTCTTTTTTAGACGTGATTTTCTTAGACATGATTTTAGTAATTCTGGAGTTTCTAGGTTCGACTATCTAATCATGTATTTGTGTATGACGTTCTCAAATAAATTTACATAATTTCCTTTGATCTTTGAGTGTATTAGCCAAAACATTTGATGATTATCTAAATCTCCAATTCTAATTTAGTTGATTATGACTATTGAATCGAACATGATTATCTAAATCCCCATTCTAATTTGGTTGATTGTGACGGTTGTGATGGATATTACAACATCCATTTTATGATTACACATGTCACCAAAACTTTGATTCGAGAGAAAAAAAAAGAAAAGAAAAATATAATTCTTTCGACCAATTCCAAAATCATTCATTCATTGAATTCAGCAGTTCTCACCATAACACACACAACATGAGACCAAATCATAAAACCAGCAAATATAAAGTCACAAAAAATCGAGTTAAAGAAGACATGAAATAATAGTTTGGTTAAGCACTAGACACTAATTTGAATTTCTAAAATCAAAGCTATTTTACAAAATTGTTATTCCTCTGTACATTACATCAGAACAAACAAATATTAATTTCTGTAAAAAAAAAAAAAAGTAAAACGATAATCATTCTTCAAACATCAAATTCAATTTGGTTCGCCGGAAAATTGTCGCACCGAGCAAGCAACCACCTGAGCCCATTGTTTCAACCTCAACTTCATCGTCTCCGGATCATCACCTTTAATTCAAACAATTCTCCACCATCAGATTATTAAAATCAATTTTCAAAAAATTCAGAAATTCAAATTTCAAATTACCTTGATCAACAATCGCCGTGCTCGAATTACTAACTTCACCTTCCGATGCAATCGAAGAAAGAGACGAAGTCCTTGACAATCTACTACTATACTGTTTATTCACCGCACAATACAATCCCAAAGCAGGAAGAGTTTCAGATAATCTCGGATCTAAATCCGGAGAATCCAGTTCAAATCCAAATCCAAGCTCAATACATCCTTTAAGCTCTTCGAGATCTTCATCGGTAACACTTTTACTCCGACCAAGTCGTCCCAAAGGCTGTTTTCCTTTCTTCCGAAGCCAAGCTTCTTCTCGATCAGCGTCCGGCGACCATGAATGTTGCTTAACCAACGGTCTAGGCGGCGGTTGAGAGAGCGTTGCGTTGCGTTTCGACATTGAAAAGCGGCTAGGTTTTTGGTTTTTGAGAGGGATTAGTCCCTTTTTCTCTCTTTTAATTCCATACGCAAAAACGCGTGCTGAGCACTTCTAATTTATATACATAAACAATTTTTTAAGTTGTAAATATTAAATTCCAAAATTACCCTTAATTTGATATTATATTTGCAGATTTCCTTTAATTTTGTTCTTTGTTTGACCTAATTTGGCAAGATAAATCATCGTAAAATGGAAAGAAATCTTCTATATTCAAAAGTGAATTAATTGTTTACATTTGAGTAATATATTTAGTTTGATGACATTATGTCATCATGATGATTTAACTTATGTCATGATACGTAGAATATACACAAGGACAAAATCGGAAACTTACTTGGTAATTATATAATACTGACATCGTTGACTGCAGTAGTAGAAATAGATTTAACTGTGTAAAAGTGATTCTGACAAAAAGTAGCCAGTTTGGGTCAATTAGATCCGGTCTGGTAACAAACGTGGCCATTAAACTAACATAATAATAATGTTTTCGTAATAATTATTGGGTTGTTGTTCGATAATATAAATTCGAAACTAAACTATTGGAATTGTTTATCAAAGTAAAATGATTAAAAAATAAAATCATTCGAAAATAAACGATTGGAATTGTTTATCAAAATAAAATCATTGGATATTTCATCAAACGATTACCACTAGCTTTAATGTAATTACTACCTCCGACAAATTTATAAGTAATATATTGATCAAATAGTCTCAATAGATAGTCTCAGCATAGTGATCAAATAGTCTCAATAGATATTTTTCTCTTGACGAAGAAAAAAAAGAAAGGTTCATACTTTTCAGTAAACCGACAATAATATTTGAGGACTCAACGATTGGAACCGTTTCGTCGATTGCGAGTGACTTTCTGCTAAAGTAAACCACAAGCTGTCCACATGAATAAGACAGGCTGTGCCAAGTCGGAAATAATATAACCTTTCTTTGTTATGACTTAAATTTAGTGGCCAAAGTTGGAATCTTTTTCCCCACCCAAAGACCTTCTAGACCAGATAAACCGGTTCAAAATTGATTGGAACTAGTTTGAATATCGGTTTTACCAGTAATCACCAAAAGAGTAGACTCTATTTTTGAAATGATGAAACCGGTTTGAGTCCCACACAATGATCTCTCTTTCAGAGATTTTTTATATAAACTTTTGGTTACGTTAGATTATCAAAAAAAAAAAAACTTTGGTTACGTTATGGCAATTTCCATATACTCGAAGATTCTTCAAGTTTTTGCAAGAGTGATGATAAATGTAAACATAGTGCAGTGCCCAAAAAATACAAAAACCAAAGGCGGATTTAGTAAATGGAGTCCTACAAATTTTTTATAACGAAAACATTATATAGATTTTTGGAAAAAATCTTTTACTAAAACAAAAAAAGTGTAACTCATATATATCTTCCCTTTGTGACATAATTGATCACAAAAAAAGACTTTATCAATATTTTTTTTTAAATGTCTTGTGACCCATAAATAATACCTTGAAGATGTGTTTCTAAAAAATAAAAAGTTAAATCAATAATATTATATAAAAGTTAAATAAATTAATATACAAATTCAAAGCACTAACCGAATAACTTACAAACAAGAAAAAAGAAGGGAAAAAAGCCTAATCTTTCTACATTTTTCTATTCCCTTTCATTTTTCCATATTTTTTAGAAATTTTCGATTTGTTTTTGTCAAGTTTTTTTTTAAGACCATATAAGCATTATTAGTTTTATTTTTTCAAATATTCTTTTGTTTTCTAAACATTATCAATTACTCTCCTCATTTAATTCAATTTTCAAAAAAAATAATCTTTTTTTTAAAAAAATTTTGTTTGTTGATTTAAGCTTTGTTTTCTGCATGATATGAAGAATTCTATGGGATTATGAGAACACCACTCTTCACAAAAACTTGGAACAAAACACAGTATAATACAACTACTAGAATAAATTAAAAAGTATTGAAACAGAAGACGTTACGCAACTTACTAAAAAAACAATGTCCAAAAATGTTGATGGTTTCTAATATAATATATATATATATATATATTAACATACGACATATATAATGTCTCTCTAGCTATATTTCAATGAGTAATAATTATTGAATATACATTACTAGAAAAAAATTACTTAATTGTTATGTCCATACTCTATCCCATAAATATATAGAGATCTCTTGGCGGTGCAAAATATGTGCTTAATACTAGTATAAAGATTAAGAAAGAAGATTTTCATTTTGCGCATAAGTTCTTCCTTGGGATTTTTCATCTCTATATCAATCCAATTTTTTATCTTATGTTCAAGAATATCATTTTCTTTACCTAACTTCTATTGTTTAGTAAATTTTTAACTAATAAATATTGCAAAAAAATATAAAATACAACAATAACATATATTAGAATCAAAAATACACAAATATATATATTTAAATAAATAGCAAAACATAAATTAATAATACATAATTATCACGTATATTATATATTTGTCATTTGTTTTCTATTTATGTGATATGTAATGAAATTTTATGATTTTTTAAGTGTTGTTATTAATTATTTACTTAAAATTAATTAATATAATAGGATTAAATATATATATTTAAAAAATAGAAGAGTAACTTAGAAATTAGTAATTAAAAGATAAATAAAATTAACTTTTAAAATAATTATTTGAAATAAAAAATGAAATAGATTATTAGAGCAAATCCATCTTTCATTTTTGGTCTAAAAGAATAGACTCTGACTGTATTACAGATCGTGAATTTCAATAAAATTTGTAGCAGAGCATCGAACAAGAGCAAGAGCAAATCTAAATTTTTGTACCTAAAAATCTGGAACACAATTGACGCTAAACAAAAATCTTCTTTTCCTGGACTTACTTAAACATTTTACTGGACTTTTAGTACTTAAACATCTTCTGATTCTTCTCTATTGTAGCCTCAATCTTTGACAATAAACAAATATAGCTAACCGGTCTAAATATCGTCTCATTGGTTTTACCAATAATCACCACAAGAGCATACTCCATTTTTGAAATGATGAAACCGGTTTGAATCCCGCACAATGATCTCTCTCTCAGTGATTCTTGATATGAACTTGGTTACGTTATGGCAATCGCCACATACTCGGAGATTCTTAAAGATCTGAATTGTCGTCTTTGCAGGTGTGGCGATAAGTGCAAAGGCAATAGCTAATCTTTCACTATGACTCATGAGGATGTTCTCTTTCTCATCGTCTTCAACATCCTGCAACACAAATCTATGGTCTGGTACATATCCAATCAT
This sequence comes from Lepidium africanum, assembly GCA_900406405.1. Classification (NCBI taxonomy): domain Eukaryota; kingdom Viridiplantae; phylum Streptophyta; class Magnoliopsida; order Brassicales; family Brassicaceae; genus Lepidium; species Lepidium africanum. The sequence goes on from OVAX01000049.1 coordinate 25,773, forward strand.
CTTCATTTTCGCGTGTAACGTCGTTAATTCTTTGTACATCTCTTCATACAAGGGATGTGTTTGGCTTCCCGTGTAAAAGACTTCAACTCTGTTGTTTACTTCCATTGAGCTCCAACCTGGTGTCTTCCTCAAACCTTTGCCTCGGGCTATCGACCGTATTTCATCAACTCCTTCCCATTTTCCAGCAGTTGCATACATGTTTGACAATAGAACATGATATCCAACATGTTCCGGTTCAACCTCAAACAAATGTTCAGATGCTATCTTCCCCAAATCGATGTTTCCATGGACTCTACAAGCGCTGAGAAGAGCTCCCCAGATAGATGCGTCTGGCTGAAGCTGCATGTTTTTTATAAAGATAAAGGCAGTTTCTAATTGACCAGCTCGACCAAACAAATCTACCATGCAACCGCAATGTTTCAAGCTCGGTGTTATGCCATAATTCTTCTGCATCATGTCAAAGCACCATTGACCTGCGTCTACTAGACCTGAATGACTACAAGCTGATAACAGAGTCACAAATGTAATGTGATCTGGCTTCACTCCTTCATCAAGCATCTCTTTAAACAGCATCACTGCTTTCTCGCCATGCCCGTGAATCCCGTGACACGCTATTAGGGTGTTCCATGGCACCGAGCTGACTCTAGGAATTTGATAAAACATAGAGAGTGCATCGTCTAGTTGTCCGCATTTTCCATACATATCAGCAAGGCTTGTTCCAACAAAAACGTCCAAATAAAGACCGTTCTTCAAGAGACGGCCATGGAGTTTCATACCTTGACGCAATGCTCCAGCCTGAGCAAAGGCGGGCAAAACGCTCACCCAAGTCCCTTGGTTAGCAGTTATCTCTCCACCTTCCTCCATTATATTATACATTTCAACAGCTTCACTAGCAAAACCGTTTTGAGCATAACCAGATATTATGGTATTCCACGAAATCACATCTTTATTGGAGAGCCAATCAAACACTGCTCTAGCTGAATCTACAAGGCCTAGTTTTGTATACATGACCACAACTGCGTTCCCGATGGTAATATCTTCCAAGAACCAGCCTTTCCTCAATGTAAAACCTTGTACAGATCTACAAGCATGAATGTCTCCTAACTGCGAAAGTATAGAAGCCAAACTAATCAAAGTAAGGCAATCCGGTTGAATTCTTCTTAACTGCATTTCCTGAAACAACGAAAGCGCTTTAAGCGGCTGCTCATTCAGCTCGTAAGCCTTAATTATGGAGTTCCAAGAAATCAAATCCCTCACAATCATCCTGTCAAAAACCTGCTGGCAATCCCGAAGGTTACCAAATTCAGCATACAAATCAATCAGCTTGTTGGAAACAAATAATTCAGACTCCAGTCCATGTTTTATCGAATATGAATGAATCACAACTCCTCTATTGAAATCACCAGCCTCTGTGCAAGCCGAAAGGAGACTTACAACAGTAACTGAATCCATAGACTTCAATCCATCAGACAGCTTTATTGCCTCCTTGGCATTACCACTTTGACAATACCCAGAAATCATTGCATTCCAAGAAGCCATATCCCGAAACAGCATTTCATCAAACACTTTCCGTGCATTACCCACTGGTGGATACCGACAATACAAATGGATCAACGAAGCTGCAACAAAGACGTCCCACACAAATCCAAACTTTAAAGCCAAGCAATGAATCTTCATCCCATCAATCACATTCCGACAAGCCTTTATAACTGAAGGGAAAGTGCGGTAATCAGGCTGAAGTCCAGAACTCAACATGAAAAGACTAAAACATCTGATAACTTCCGATGAATTCCCCACACGACCATAACCAGAAATCATCGAATTCCAAGCATAAACATCTCTATTCTGGATATGATCAAACGTATGCCTAGCCAATGCGAAATTGCCCAAATAACAATAATGATTAACAAGTTTAGCAGATATGCAAACATTTTGGATTGCATTGGACACAATGAGACGTGCGTGAAGGCATTTGGCTGCTTGCAAACTAGTACAAAATCTGAAAAGCGTGTGAACATCATCACCAATCTCTCTATTATACTTAATTTCATTCTCATTTTTCCAACAATCTTGCAAAGCATTTGCAGATACTGAAAATTCTCTAACAGTTGCTCCAATGGATTGCAAAATTCCTCTAAAGCACCCATCTCTGCAAGTCGGAACACGTCTGAAACAGAAAACGAAGGGCACGAACTTGATCAAAACTTTCGACGCATGAAGAGAATATTCAGATAAAATTTATTCATTCCTATACCTCAACATACATACAATCAGGGCCTTGAAAAATTCCCACGATTCTCACCAACGAAGAGTCAATTATAGTCACATAAGAAAGGCAAACTCACGAGTAGCGATGAGAAGATTCAAAGACGCGATATGGCGACGGAAAACTGAAGAGTCCGACGGAGGCTTTAGCGACGGCCGTCAGGATTTATGAGTTGAACTACTCGACCGGTCTATAGGTTTTTCTCCTTTAATTGCGTTTGGTTATTGAATTTTAAACCCGGTTTGTATTTTAAACCATTCGGTCCAACTACTGAACTCAAAAAGGCCGTTTAATAAGATAACTTATATTAAAGCCCGAACTGTTAGCCCAACAATTAAAAAAAACTGACTCTAGCCCAAACTTTCAGCCCAACAAGTAGAGTAATATCCGACGTACTCTTTTTTTTTTTTTTTTTTTTAATGTTTTATTTTACTACGTGTGACGTACTCTTTGAACCATATATGTATTGGCGAGCCAAGTTTAAACTGTTAATGGATCAGAAAAACCTCACAACCGAAATTCAATAGAGAAAGCAAGGATGGCTCAACAAGTAAGAAAAGGAAGATTGACGAGCTGAATCAATCCGCTACCAAAAAAAAATTATCTTGACAAATCCGAGAAAATATTATCGACAAATATATATACAATCAAATTTTTTTTCAATCCAGAGAAAATATAGGAAATGTAGACACCGAAAACTCAAGAAAAGGAAGAATATATAAATAACGAGAAGGAAGAATATATAATGATCATTGGCAATCGCACTTAAATCATTAAAAAAGAAATAGCTCGGCCCCTCTGGGATGTAAAATATATCTTTTCTCAGCATCTCTATAATGTATGAGGCAAATGTATGCATTTCGATAACAAATAGATTATTATTTTTTTTTGTATCCAATTGTCAAATCTTTTAAATATAAGTCTCATTTCGATGTTAACATAAACTGTTTTATTATTTTGCATATGATGTGACATACATTGCTCAAGTGGGTCTTGATTTAGTGGCTTTCTTTTGCAAATAAATCATGGGTTTAAGTCTATTTGGGAGGGGTGATTTACGCCTTAAATATGGTATTATCAACGGTTGTCCCGGGCACTAGAGAAGACTACGGATCAAAGATCTGGAATTCTTATGGTATTTCAAAAAAAAAAAAAAAGACATACATTGCTCAAGGCTCAAGCAAGGATAATATTTTACTACAATCGTATATTCGTATTACATAAAAACCCATGAGAAATATTCGATCTACATGATAAAATTTGCGTGTAAGAGTACAAAACCTTCGTGCTCACGTTATTCGGGCCATTCACTTAATCACTTCACATGCATTTACTAGCAAACTAGTTGTTTATTATTCAAGGAATATTTGTTTATTAGACTCACAATCTTGCTATACCTCAAACCATAAATCCTTTGTGTTTGTATTTTTATGAAAAAAAAATTGCATCGAGAATATCCAATGAATGGACCTCTTTCTAAGAGTTCAACTACTCTTACCAACTAATATTCTTCTAGACACACACAAATTAAAGTTTTTAAAATAAGAAAAAAGACAAGGCAAAACATAAAAATCTTGTTCTTTATAATGGTTTAGGTTTAGTTTTGTGAGCCAAATATTTGATATTTAGCCAAAATCTATTTTCTAAAATTGAATTCGGATGAAAAAAAACAATAGCAATTTCATTTTTCCAATTTTTAGGTTTTTGGTCTAACTTTTATAGTTTAATGTATTTAGGTTTTTTACAAAACTATCTTTTAAGTAGTAGTATAATATTTCTTATAGTTATAAGACGACAACCTCAAAGAGGTAACTTCGAATAAATCTAAGATAGAGCACGTCTCCAAAGACCGGAAAGTCGAGGCCATGTGAATTCTATACAAGATTTAATAAAACTCACGATTCTATTTTACAATATTAAAGTAGAGTAGACTTTCTAAATCCAGTAGATTCTTTAAGAAAAATTATTATAATAAGATTGAAAATAGAAATAGATGATGGAAGACACGAAGGGTCACTTATATATTGTACATATTCCAAGATAAGAGTCTATAATGGAGAAGAAACATTATTAAAATTAAATTGAAGACAAGATCACATCACATGTGAAAGAAGATCAACACAAAGAACAAATGGAGTAATGTTGCATCATTTGATATTTTATAAAATTTGTTTAGAGGTTGATAAATGTGACACGTGGCAGATACCCATACTTTGTAGGTGTAGCAAACGTGATAAAGATTCTAGACTATTCATACATTTTTGCTCCTTCACCTTCTTCTTTCCTACTTTTATATAAAGATTATCTTCAATTATTATTCTTTCCATTTTCATATGTTATCTTATATATAGTTTTTTTTTTGATAAAGTCTTATATATAGTTTTCTTTATGGTTTAATGCAATTTGTAAACTCTGTGTACGCATCTTGCAGTAGTGAATCATGTTAGTGCATGTTAATGCGGATCATTCCAATGTCGATTTGAGAAAGCAGTGCGATCTAGGCTCAATACAAACAATTGGAACTAAATCAAATGATCGATGATTGCCAAATCTTTATCAAAAAATAAAGTATATCACAAAAAAAATATATATTTTCAATTCTTTTACTTTGTGCAAGTGTTGAAAAACAATTTAGACTTTAAGGAAATAAATAACCTATAATGCAATTTTTTAGTCATGTAAAATTTATACTTAAAAAGTCAAAAATTATTCGTCAATCAATATTTTTTTGGTCGTGATTATTCGTCAATCAATAAAAGTTAAGTGATTAAATATTATTCTTGTTTTTTCATTAAGATCAGGTTCAAATGAATTGCATAACTTTTCATTATAGAATTTTAAAGTTAGAAAAATGAAGTGATTTTAATTAAATAGTTAGATGTTATATTCTGTAACTTTTTCACTCATATTTGATTTTAAAAGATTTTAAAGAGTCGTATTGTCTTACATAGTATTGTTGAGGTTTTGAGTTGAAGAATTAAGACTATGAATTGTAAAATTTTGTCGATCCTATTAGAAAAAACAGAATTTTCAAATTGAAAGTTTGTATTATAATAAAATTTTATCAAAAATAAAATTGAATTGCATAGCTTCTTTGCCTTATAGAATTTAAAAGCTTTTTTTTTTTTGATAAAAGGTTGGAATTTAAAAGTTGAGAGGAAAAATCACTTTAGTCAAACACTTAAACATTTATCTTTCGAATTTTTCCAATCGAGTTCAACTATACAAAATCATGTTATTTTACATAATTTTATTTAGACTTTGAGAGATTTGAACAATGCATGGGATTATACCGATCCTTGAAAAATATAGGATTTATGATTTTAATCATCAAAAAAATATATACAGAATTTAAAAGTTGAGGGTTTTTCTTGTGATAAAAATATTTAGTATCTTACAGTACAAAAGAAAAAGTTGTACTTACAGAAGTAATGGGTCTCGTTAATCGGAACGCCGTTTAGGAAATCAAACGGCCAAAGACGTTCCATTTTGCGAACTGCTATTCGTGGAAAACGCAAATTTATTGATAAATGATTTTAGAAAAAGTAGCGTTTCTCATTGGACCACGTTGCCCAATACCATCTGCTCACGCACGATCTGACGTCAAATCGAAGAACCTCATTGGCCAATTTAATAACCTTATCGAGAATTAAATAATCCTCACATCCAAACATAAGAACCCACCTTTATATCTCGACGAGTGTCACGCCTCGGACACTTGTCGATCTCTCCCTCTCTAATCTCTCTGTCTCTGACTATTTCAGGTATTTTTTCTTTCTCAAAATGGAATTTTTGATTTTCCATTACAAAGAAAAATACACCAATTTTTCAAGGTTTGGATAATTAAACTTACCTTTTTGGTTAATTTCTATCACTCAACTGCTTAATTTTCACTGATTTTTATTTTTTATTCTTTTAGGGTTTAATGATTCGATTTTGTAGGATATTACTGATTTTGTGTATTAGATTCAGTTGTTAAGAATTATGAATTTTGCCGTCTTCAATGTAAGCATATGATTGGTTGCTACTTCATTAGTTCCAGATCGCTCATCTTTTTAGGTTTTCTAATTCTATATTTGTTAAGAAATCCGAATTTATTTCATTGGGTCTCATTTAGATTTGGATGATATACTTTTGTTTCCTAAATTTTGGTATCCTTAAATGGATAAGGATCAGTGATTTTGGTCTTTTTTTTCCTATTTTTGATGAATTCAACATATTTATGTATATGGATGGTTTATGGTTAACTATACACATGCTTGTTTGTTTACTTGAAGGGAAAAAAACAGAAGTTTGATTTTAGAAGAAAGTGATGGGGTCTAGATTAAACTTGAAGAATTTTGTTGATGGTGTGAGTGATGATGCTGTGTTTAATAACACAAAGCAGCCAATGATGAGGACTAGTCTTCCATTGACGAGACAGAACTCGGTGTTTTCATTAACTTTTGATGAATTTCAGAACTCATGGGGTGGTGGAATTGGTAAGGATTTTGGGTCTATGAACATGGATGAGCTCTTGAAGAATATATGGAGTGCAGAGGAAAGTCACTCTATGTTGGGAAACAATACCAATTTCAACGATATCAATGATGGCAATACTGGAAACACTGTTATTAATGGTGGTAACAACAACAATGGTGGTGTATCTGTTGGTTTGGGAGGAGAAGGTGTTGGTGGTGGTTTTTTCACTGGTGGGGGTTTGCAGAGACAAGGGTCACTTACTTTGCCTCGTATTATTAGTCAGAAAACTGTTGATGATGTTTGGAAGGAGCTGATGAAGGATGATGACACTGGAAATGGTGTTGGTAATGGCGGGACAAGTGGAATTCCTCAGAGACAACAAACGTTGGGAGAGATGACTTTGGAGGAATTTTTATTCAGGGCTGGTGTAGTTAGGGAAGAGCCTCAACCAGTGGAGAGTGTAAATAATTTCAATGGCGGGTTTTATGGATTTGGCAATAATTCAGGTCTTGGTTCTGCTCGTAATGGGTTTGGTGTTAACCGGCCTGCTGTCATTTCTGGTAATGAAGCAGAGGTGAGACCGGATCTGCTGGCAACTCAAACTCAGCCAATACAGATGCAGCAGCCACAACAACTGATACAGAAGCAGGAGATACCTTTTCCCAAACAGACCACTATCATGTTTTCCAACACTGTTGATGTGGACAATCATTCTCAACCTGCAATACAGGTTTGAAAAGTTCATAAATTTGTTTTCATGGTTGAAAAGTTAAGCTTGTTTTGGATCTGCAAGTATGTTTTAGTTATATAATCATGGCTACTTTTTGCTTTTTCAAAGTGTCAGGAAGTGAAGCCTTCAATCATTGGGATTCGAGAGCATCCTATGAACAACAATCTACTGCAAACTGTTGATTTCAAAACAGGTGTTACGGTTGCAGCAGTATCTCCTGGAAGCCAGATGTCACCTGATCTAACTCCAAAGAGTGCAATGGATGCATCTTTGTCGCCCGTTCCTTACATGTTTGGTCGAGTAAGAAAAACGGGTGCAGTTTTGGAGAAAGTGATTGAGAGAAGGCAAAAAAGGATGATCAAGAACAGGGAATCAGCTGCAAGATCCCGCGCTCGCAAGCAAGTTAGTGTTTGTTTAAGTTTTAGAGGTAGAAGAAACTTTAAAACCACTGTGGAAAATGGTTATTTATTGTTCATTTGTTGTCTGACAGGCTTATACGTTGGAGTTAGAGGCAGAAGTTGCCCAACTCAAAGAGTTAAATGAAGAGTTGCAGAAAAAACAAGTGTGTCCCTCTTCTTCTCTACCATATCAAAGAATCTCGAGTTTGGACTATTTTTATATCTTATTAAGGTTCTGATGATTAACCAAATGATTCACGCAGGTTGCAATCATGGAAAAGCAGAAACACCAGGTACTGTCTTGCTTTGAATATCCACTTTGGATAGTGAACATGTTACCATGCCAATTTGGATCTTTCATTAGACTAATCTGCCAAGCATGGATTTACTGAAATTGGCTCATGTGTTGTTGCAGCTTCTGGAGCCACTGCGTCAGTCATGGGGAATGGGATGCAAAAGGCAATGCTTGCGAAGGACATTGACGGGCCCCTGGTAGAGCTTACAAGGGCCTCCAAGTAACTCAATAAAGAATAGAAGTTGTAAACCAACACAGAGAATAGAAATCTAGCTTTGCATGTAAATATAGGTAGGTGTGTCTTTGTGGGTGATTGCAAATGGTGAAGTGTGGCCGATTTGACAGATAGATCAACACTCATTATTAAGTTTCCCTGAAGCAGCTTTTGGTTTATCTTACTGATGTAATGGATATTAATCATCGTCTTGAACATCTCTGTGACTTAATCAGAGTGGATTTATCTTGTCGTTTATGTTTGACTGGTGTACACATCTTTTTCTACCGACTAAATGGGATCGAATAAACAACAACGTCATAGCTTACAAGCGAGTGAATAGATTGATGGAAACATCAAGTTTAGAATCAGTACCTGGAATATCCAACTGGATATACAAATTAGTTACACATGCTAAACTTATAAGGCAAAATTCTTGTAGATATCACCCTGATTCACGATAACGTTGCCCCAAAGTTGACAGATGATACCAGTGATAAGTTTCTGGAGGTGAGATGATTTGACACCGAAAGTTGAACACATCTTCTAACCTCGATTGTTGATTAAAATACTTCCAAAACGGCGTTCAATGCCTTGAATACTCATGGACAAGCCCTTCTGAAACGCTCCTTGCTCTGGCATGTCCAAACAGCTTGCTAACTATAGCAAGGGAAAAATTGGTAACAGTTGCGAGCCCCAAACTTGTAATCACGTTTCCATCTATAACAACTTCAGCTCCTTCAATTGTTTGTTGATTCGTAGGACCTTCTGTGTCTGAAGGGTACACAGTCATTCTCTTATCCTGCAATAGTATTCAAACCGTGTAAGGTATTAGTCCATGTCTACGATAATGAAAAGAGCAATAACTATCTTCACTTTACCTTGAGTAAACCATGTTTATGCAGGACGGTAGATGAAGAGTTAGTAGCTCCATATACTCGTCCACATTCATGTTGTTCCTTCAGCAGTTTCTTAAGAATTTTGGACTTCTGCAGACGTTCTGAGCCGGTATGGCCTCCCTAGCAAATTTCCATTAAAGAATAGAAACCAAAATTAGGCACCATGGAATAACTAAAAGTAGTTGTAGCTCGTCTAAGCTTTTCCAAACAAAGGGATTTGGTATGGCATACAAGTTATACTAGAACATGTGTATAGCGGAAAATTTCTAAGAAGTTGTCAACTAAAAAAGGTACTGATTTTCTGAGAGCCATGCAGGCTACAAAATTAGCTTTGCTTCATCTCTTACCGGAAGAATGATTAGATCATATGATGATTCAGCAGTTTCGCCAATCAATTTATCAGTGATAATTTTGGTGCCTTGGGATCCAGTAATCCGCAAAGATCGTTCAACTGATGCAACTGTGACATTTACTTTGGCCCTTCGAAGAACATCTGCGATTGTGACCACTTCAACTTCTTCAGACCCGTTGGCTACTGGGATAAGAACCTGTATTTATTTACATCATTAAAACCATTTCCACAGGTTCTACAAGAATCAGACGACTTTCTCAGCTTCAATTTAAAATGAGCGTGAAAGAAGAGGGAGTGGATAAAGAAAATTAACACTCCATAGGTATAAGAGCTTAGTTAAATAAACCAAATCAGCTATCATCATTTCCACATGAGATTGCATGGAATTACATTGGTCATAGCTTGATTTGACTTACACGAGGTGTGTGGTCCAGAGACCAATCGATGCTATTGAACTCTTCCTTCTTTGATTTCTGGTAACCATCACGCAGAAGCTGGAGAATCAATTTGAAAAGAAACCTATGAGCAAACGGTTGCATATCATAATAGATAAGGAGAAGAATGATCCAAAGAAGTATAAGTGAATAGGATAGAGACCAGAAACTCTTCAACTGATTTGGCTGTGGTTTCTCCAAAGAGTTGGTTTGCCAAGGAAAGAGCAAACTGGAAAGAAGTGCCAGGTCCACGGCTAGTTGTAAGCTCCCCTGAAATCTGAAGGTTTGTCTTAACAGCCCAGAATGTAGGAAGCTTCCCGAAAAAAGCAGGATGGCCCGTTGTCTTGCACGATGAACTACACCAAGTTTAGAAATCAAAACATGAAGAAAACCTATTAGTTACTAGCTGACATACAATCTAAGCCATTGGACTATACCCTCTTTCTTGTCAAAAGTCCCCATGGAAGAAGAGTAATAGCAGGAGCCATGGATATAGCCCCATATAACCGCTTATCTTCAGCTTGTCTCTTCATTATCTTCTCAAGAATTTCACAGTCCCTTAACCTCACAGCACCAGGCATACCTCCCTTCACAAGTATTCATTATTAGATGAGCCCGCAACAACGATACGCAACCATTAAACTAGAGCTAGAATTGTTCATGAATCAGCCAAAGCAGAACAGCAGAAGAAGAGTTATGCAGTCTAAACTTACAGGCAAAGCCACTAGATCATAAACTTGATCGCCACATTTTGAGATAAGAACATCAGCAAGTAATCTGGTCCCTGAGGATGCTTCAACTTCTAGCTTCTGCTCCACTGAAGCAACAGTAACCTCTGCACCAGCTCGTCGTAAAACATCAACTAACACAACAGCTTCTATTTCTTCCGTACCATATCCAATTGGAACAAGCACCTATATAGTTTCTCAGTCATCTCCATTCTCTCTCCACACAAACAAGCTAGGGACTCTCAATACTAGTAACAAAAAAAAGAAAAACAAAGAGAAAAACCTTCTTAGAAGCTGCAGAAGACACGACGCCAACGTTAGAGTATGGCTCTGTTTCTACACCTGGCGACATCAAAGATCTTAGCCTCAAATTTCGTGTCCTTCTTTTGGCTCCTGGTGAAGAAGAAATCACAGAGACTGAAGACAAACTCGGAGCAATATTCATCGAGACACAAACCATCGAGGAGATGAGCTTTGACTCCAGTGAAGCTATCATGGAAATCGAAAATCCTAAAGACGCCATTGAAGATTGCTAAAGTATTGCAATGCAGAAGGAGAGTCAGTGTCTTATCTATAAACTTTCAAAGAAAGCTAAGACAACGAAACGACGCCGTACAAAAGAGACTGTCACACACACGACTCTCACTTAAAGAAATGAGACGAAAATGATTTATAAATTGTTTTTGTCTTTCCTGATCTTATCTCGGAGTTGATATGTAGATATGAATTACAGGTAAGCTTCTTTGTGTGTATAAATGTCTTTAAGTGAACTTGATTTTGAGAAACTGTGAGAAGAAGACGAAGATGTTAAGGATTTTGGGGAGGAGAATAGTTTCAGCTTCTGAGGAGCTTACTAGTATTCAAAAATGGCGGACTGGATCAGGAACTGATCCTTTTCGTGATTTCCGGGGACTGCAAAAGGGTTTCTGCGTGGGTGTTCTTCCGGATGGAGTCGACAGAGATTCCGAGGCTTTTTCTAGTAATTCGATCGCAATGGAAGGGATATTATCGGAGCTTCGTTCCCACATCAAAAAGGTAAAACCAGCTCATCTATTGATGGTTGAATCTATTGTTTGCAGATAATATATCGGCGGAGTTTTCTAGGTATTGGCTGGAGGTGGAGAGGAGGCGGTAAAGAGGAATAGAAGCAGAAACAAACTTTTGCCTAGAGAAAGGATTGATCGTCTTCTTGATCCTGGTTCTTCCTTTTTGGAGCTCTCTCAGGTTTTGTTTTGTTCATTCCAATTTTGTTTCTTGTTTGGGTTCAATTTACATATACTGTCTGGAGTTTTATGCTGATTAATGCTTCTGAATATGCTAAGAGGAGAATATTATAATGTTGCTATGTTAAGTTTTATTGATTCTTGCTGCATAACTGCTGGAAATAGATTTGGCATTGGTGTTTGAACGCTCTGCCTCACCTATGAATACATAAGAGCTATCTTCTATGGAATTATTCCTTATATTCAGTTAGCAAAGAGAACAAGGTTATAGTTGCCGCTGACTAAAGCTTGTTTGAGTTTGCTACTTACCGGATTTGAATGTGCCTGAAGCTTGCAGGACATGAACTGTATGAGGAGCCTTTACCTTCGGGTGGAATAATCACTGGGATAGGACCAATACATGGCTATCTTTGTATGTTTATGGCAAATGATCCTACTGTAAAAGGAGGGACTTATTCTCCCATAACTATCAAGAAACATCTCAGGGCACAAGAGATTGCTGCTCGATGTAGACTCCCCTGCATATATCTTGTTGATAGTGGAGGTGCTTACCTTCCCAAACAGGCAGAGGTTTTCCCTGACAAGGAGAATTTTGGTAGAGTCTTCTACAACGAATCAGTTATGTCATCTGAGGGCATTCCACAAATCGCCATTGTTTTAGGCTCGTGCACTGCTGGTGGTGCATATATACCTGCCATGGCTGATGAAAGTGTAATGGTAAAAGGGAATGGTACCATATTTCTGGCAGGACCTCCACTTGTCAAGGTTACTTCTCCAAAATTACATTCTTTCTCCTGTTTGTCTTACGTAGTTCCTTAGGAACGGTAAATGAAAAATCTTTTGAATAGGCTGCTACAGGAGAGGAAGTCTCAGCTGAGGATTTAGGAGGTGCCGCAGTTCATTGTAATGTGTCTGGTGTTTCGGATTATTTTGCTCAAGGTATATACGTCTCTGTTCTGAATTTTTTTTCTGAATATGAAAACAACAATCATGTTTTATGAGTTTAGACCTTAAGAAGCTGCTCTAGTCTTGCAGACGAGCTACATGGACTTGCTATTGGGAGAAACATTGTAAAAAATTTGCACATGGCTGCAAGAAAAGGGATGGTAGGAACGTTTGCAAGCACAAATCTTGAATACAAGGAACCACTCTATGACATAAGCGAGCTGCGTTCTATCGCTCCAGTGGATCACAAGCAGCAATTTGATGTCCGGTCTATTATTGCTCGTATTGTTGATGGGAGTGAATTTGACGAGTTCAAGAAACAATATGGCACGGTGAGACAACGTTATTAGATTTGTGTTCGTATTAAAATATTATCTTTTTACGTTTCTTATCTGGAAGTTATCTTGGCAGACACTTGTGACAGGTTTTGCTAGGATATATGGTCAGACTGTAGGAATCCTCGGGAACAATGGCATACTGTTCAATGAATCTGCACTAAAAGGAGCTCATTTCATTGAATTATGTTGTCAACGTAAAATTCCTCTTGTTTTCCTCCAAAACATCACGGGCTTTATGGTAACTAAAATGTTTGTCTTGTGTTCTAATATACTAGAGTTTCTCCATCAAATTCAACGTGCTCTTCATTTTGCGTATAGGTGGGTTCAAAAGCTGAGGCCAATGGCATTGCAAAAGCTGGTGCGAAAATGGTGATGGCAGTATCTTGTGCTAAGGTATGTTTAGTTCGTCCGAGACATTTGATTAGGATATGTCAGAATCTAAACTCGGCTCTCAATTCAGGTACCAAAGATTACAATAATAACCGGTGCAAGCTTTGGTGCTGGAAACTATGCAATGTGTGGGCGTGCATACAATCCAGATTTCATGTTCATTTGGCCAAATGCCAGAATTGGCATCATGGGTGGCGCTCAGGTAAACCATACCAAACCGAAGTGTTGTTTACTATTCAATATGTTTTGTTATTATTAGTAATGTTAGTGTTAACAGAATTGTACTGAATGACCTAAAAGTCGTTAAAGTTTCAGTTTGGATCACTTGTGTTTGATGCAACTTAGTTTGAATACAGTTTGGTTACTTTTGACGTTGTTATTGTCTTGAACAAAACTTTGCAGGCTGCGGGTGTTTTATCTCAGATCGAAAGAACAACCAAGAAGAGACAGGGAATTAAGGTACTGAAATAAAACATTTTCATAATCGATAAGACTCTCAAGCATTGATGAGAGAGAGATGAATCTGCGTTTTTTGGTGATGCAGTGGACAAAAGAAGAAGAGGAAGCATTTCAGAAGAAGACGATGGATGCTTATGAGAAAGAGGCCAATCCTTACTTCTCAACGGCAAGACTTTGGGATGATGGAGTGATTGATCCTTCTGATACCAGAAAGGTTTTGGGACTTTGTCTGTCTGCCGCTTCAAATCGTCCTTTGGAAGATACTAAATTTGGTGTATTTAGAATGTAAACATTTTCTTCCCATTGTTAATTTACACATGAGTAAATAAATACTTTCAGGAAAAACATGGTCAATCACTGAACTATATGTGTTCTCGGTATGCCTTATAATTAGACGATTGGGTTCGTTCCCACCGAGCGTGTTCCTTTCAAATATCATCTAATTATTTATTTTCAGTTTAAAGAAATGATTCCACACATTTATTTCTTTGAGCTCTTTACAAAAATGAATGCGGGTAAGATAGGACCGAGCTTCACAATCTCTTAGTCTCCTTTTCCTTTCACGTCCATATTGATTTGTTTTGGTTTTTGCTTATAATTTTATCGTAAAGCGGCAACTAACACTTATTACATACGCTATAGACTAGTAAGAGGCTCTACTAAATATGAGAATGGAAAGAGAGAAGAGCGGCCATATTAGCTCCTGAAGAAGCCATGATTATGCTTCTGAAGCTACGGATAGAGAAAAGCATTGTGGAGTTGGAAGCAAAACAATACAAGAGAGTTATGGAACAGAAGCAATCCTATGATTCAATCGTTAGAGAGGATGTCGACGAAGCTTGATGACAAAGAGAAGAATTCAACACTAATTCTTCATCCTCTGTTTATATGGATATAAATAAACAACAAAAATTATGTATTCAATTTTGATTAAACCGAGTATGGAACCGGATTAATCTTTAAACCGAACCAGAAATTAAAAGTTAATGTAATTAGGCAAGCTTACTTATGTGGCGGTGATTATTGGATCCATGATAACGATATTACTCTTCGTTTAATGAAGCAAAATATGTATATATATATATATATATTTATATATATATATATATTTCTTTTTCTGATTTAGACATAAAAAGTGGAATGTTTTAGGCTGAACATAAGGAATAAACTCGAGGCTCATGTGTAAAAGGAAAACAAAGAAAAGATTAAAAATAATGATTGGATCATTGTCAAATAGTATTACTTTTATAAGATTTAAGTAAAACAAATAGAGGATTAAAATAAAATGAAATTTACTCCTAAATTTCCATGCATATTTTTAAGTATATGACAATACAAACATAGTTAAATAATAAAATTGGAAACGGAAACTAATACAAAACTTTTTTTTTTTTTTAATCGTAAAACTAATACAAGACTTACTAAAATAAAAATCAAAAATAGTGTATGCATGTGCCTATTTATGATCTAACCATTCTTTTCACTTTTAATCATGCACATACTTTATTCATTGTGACTTGTACATGTCTATATATTTCCGGTTAGGTTCGTATGATCTATGTGTGTTACTATTTTAGTTTTGTTTGTCTTTTTCTATTCTAACTAAACGATGGTTCTTGCTATGCACAAGATTTTTTTTCCGAAAAAATAATATGAATTTATATTTAGAATCACTTATAATTTTTATATGTTGTATTTTTATAACATGATTTGTATTTTATATAGAAATTTATATTAATTTTGTTTATATGTTATTTGATTATATATATATATATATATGATACATTTATGTGTTTATTTTACATTTTATTTTACATTTATTAGTATTAATTTGTTTTGTGCTTGACATATTGAATTTGGATGAAATTTTAATTTCTATATAGTTAAATTTTGGTGAGTTTGCAAAGAGAGTAATTATCTAATGTAATTACTTCTTTATTGTGTAAGAATAGAAAGATACAAATTGAAGTTTGACCAAAATGTTTTTTTTAATAAGCTTCAAACCGTGCTTTAAAAGATACTCTCTAGAATGTAACAATTTCATATGCTAATTTACATGTAAATAAAAATAAATAACTTTCATATATGAGCTACCAAAACTAGTTGATTGTCAACCACATAATCAACTATTTGTTAACATACAGTAAAAGCTCTATAAATTAATAATGTTTGAAAATTTGAAAAAATATTAATTTAGAGAAGTATCTGTAAAATAATATTACTTATTTATAGTATATTTAGATGTTAAATTATTTTTAAAGGACAAAATTAAGACCATTTTTAGATTAATCTTTTGAAAGTTATAAATTTTATAATTTATGATTAATGATCTTAGTTATTTTATTTCAACAGCCTATGATACCATTACAATGAAAATGTTACGTATTAACAATTTGAAAACTTATAGAAATTTTAATTACTTTTTATGACATGTTATACTACACCATCATAGTTTGAAAATAGAACACAACAACTCTTTTATAGAGTTGAGATATAAGAAAAAATTCATAATTTAATATATCAACTCATTTAAATATATATATATATATTTAGATGATTATTAATTTATATTATTATTAAAACTATATTTTTACATAGAGATTTCAAAATAATTAGTATCTTATTAATTTATTAAATTTGATCAATTTTTACATTAGCCCGACTTAGGACTAGAGAATTTTATTATTTTATAAATATTATTAATTTATGGAGTTTCTACTATATTGTTGACTCTTTAGAGAATTTATTGGAAATAGTATTTTTTAAGTGATTTTAGTTTTTTCTTAAAATTACATTTTATTCAAGTAAGAATTTCTAAATCATTTCTCAAATTTTTTGTCATTAAACTTAGAATTTATACAAAATTATTCAAAATCATTGTGGTAATATGTTATAATGTATCACTCTTGTTTTTGTTTCCCTTATCGCAGTGCGTCTACTATAATAAACAGGTGAATTTGTTGCAAACATACAACAACAAACCATACGAGTATTCAACTTTTTCTGTCTTTTCATTTACCAAAGTTTTTAGAGAGACAGAAGGTAAAACAATTATTTAGATAAGAGGATTAAAATAAAATGAAATTTACTCCTTTAAAAAATTTCCATGCATTTTTTCACTATATGAAAATATAACATAGTGAAATAATGTTAACAAAAAAAGGAATAATGAAATAATAAAATTGGAAACGGAAACTAATACAAGGCTTACTAAAATATAATTCAAAAAGGGTGTATACATGTACGTATTTATGTTCTAACCATTCTTTAAAATTTTAATCCTGCATATACTTGATTCACTGTGACTTGTACGTGTGTATATAGTTTCGGTTAGGTTCTTAACTTCTTATGATTCATATGTATTAGTATCTTAGTTTTGTTTGTCATTTTCTATTTTAACTAGATGATTGTCTGTATTATGTGCGAGATATTTTTTCGAAAATATAATATAGTTTTATAGGTGTTAATTACTTGTCATCTTTATATGTTGTATTTTATTTTTATCATGATTTTAGTGGCCTTGTTCAAGGCCACCTCCAACAGCCATTGTGGGATAGTGATGCGGGAAATTAAGCGGTCGTTTACAAGAATGTGTGTATCTGGTTGAGTGATTAAGGAAGTAGTCGTATCTGAGAATTCTTCAGGTTGATCCTGGCTTCCTGAATTTTGGCTATTATTCTGCTCCGGAGCCATTGGGTTAATGTAAAAATCATCCTGGCTCAATGCATAAGGGCAGAAGGTTGTGTTGTGATTAATCCTTTGGCAGTTGAAGCAAAACCTTGAAACCCATTCGTGAATAGGACCACTTCAAAAGAATCACCATTCTCACACAAGACTGACTTATAATACCTTAGTCTATCTTCCACGTTGAATTTCACCCTTGCTCTGACCAAGGAAGGTCTAGTTGTGGCTGATTCATCAAGATCCACGTCCAGTACTTCTCCTAAAGTACTTGCCAAAAGATTCACAGATGCTTCTGAAGTATACTGAAGAGGCAAGTTTCTGAATTGGATCCAAAGTGGCACTGTGGAGAGGAAACCAGGCTGTCCATGATCACTCCGTTTTGCTGCAGCCACTAACCATCCATTGTAAAGGATTGGCTGCATTCGAAGGATGGCGTCAATATCCGTTTCATAAGCGAAGAAAAACTGCGCTATGTCTTTATCCACCAATCTTCCTTTCACTTTGTATGGTAGACCCCAATCCTTAGGTAGATCTTCCAGCATCTCTTGGATGTTCTGTTCCACATTATTGAGTGGCCGTACGAAAAGGCTTTTGCGGTTTCCTTCATGCGAGTCTTCGTAGATATGGTTGTGAAAGAAAACCTTTGGATCATTCCTTCCCAATTGGAATTGGTTGAGAGCATTCCAGAGACTATTATCCATGTTGTTGTTGTTGTTTCAGTCTTTGAATGTGATTTGCCTTGAGGACAAATTTTGTACTGGTAGCTATGGAACTATTCAGGTGATATATAACTTTATCGTGATCACTACAACTTCCAAGAGTTAGAATGCCTATTTCCTCATCACGATCGAGCCATATCATCTTTTTTTTTTTTTGTTAAAAGGCTTGATCGAGCCAGATCATCAGTCATAATACTCGAGTTGTATGGCAAAATATGCATGAAACAAAACCTTTTAGGTCAGCCACTAAGAACATCAACAACATTTAGGTCGAATCTGAGAACATCCACAATCATCACCTCACCAAGATCCTTCAAAAGCCCATCGACACATTTAAGAGTCTAGGAATCGATATCCAGATCTTCGATTTCCCTTGTGTGCAGCTGGGGTTACCAGAAGGATGTGAAAACGTTGATTTCTTTACTTTAAAGAACAATGAAGATTATAGAAACTACATGACCTTCAAATTCTTTTTCTCGACAAGGTTCTTCAAAGACCAGCTTGAGAAACTCCTCGAGACAACAAGACCGGACTGTCTTATCGCTGACATGTTCTTCCCATGGGCTACTGAAGCTGCAGAGAAGTTTGGACTTTGGAGTACTAAGACTTGTGTTCCACGTCACTGACTTTAGAATAATGTCTCGTGCTTGAGATTTCGCAGAAGTTTAAGACGCAGTATGATTACATCCTTCACAAACATTCTTAAACTGAAATACAAGAATCTAGCCATACAAGTATATTTGTATACCTCTTCAATTATGCTGACTCCATCTCGTGACTTCACCGTGAGTTTGCAGTCAGTTTTGGTTTCACTTTCTTTGCTTTGCGTTTGGCCAAATGCCACAATTGGCATCATGAGTGACGCTCAGGTAAACTATACCAAACCGAAGTGCTGTTTACAATCCAATTAGTTTTGTTATTATTAGTAATGTTACTGTTAACTAAATTGTACTGAATGAACCAATACTTTGCTTTGCGTTTGGCCAATACGTTTTCACAATCTTAGACTCTGCTTTTTCTCTCAGCATTGACGAGAAAGAGATGAATCTACGTTTTTTGGTGATGCAGTGGACAGAAGAAGAAGAGGAAGCATTCAAGGAAAATCCACAATGACTTTCCTCCATGTAATTATCACACTAATAAAAGATAATGAAGGTTCCAAATAACATTAAAATCCACAGAATCCTTAGTAGTACCTAGATTTCAATAGAGAAAGACAAACAACTATGACTTATCATCCAATAATTCAAAGGATTGAGTATAGTGACAGTAATTATTCTCTTCTCCTATATAATCCAACATGATACTTCCACACATGCATCATTCATCACATGCCCTTTAATTCTTTCAACTCTCACAAAAAAATCAATGCAGGTAAAGACAGAACCGAGCTTCACAATCTCGTCTCTTTTTTCTTTCATATCAAGAGCAACAAGGGCTTCAGAGGAGAATGGGTATGAGGACGAGGATGAAGGACCAGTGCTTTCATGTAGATAAAGCCACAGTCTTACAAATCGGACATAGATTCTTTAGCATGAGCCATTGCTTTACGCAAGCAGTGTGGAATTCATGACCACACCCCAAGGTTCCAAGATCATCACCTTCTGTATACTCTTCCTGTTAAAAAAGCATCAAGGTAATCAACATCAGCTTGCGAGTTAAAGCTGAATAAGTACATTTCAGTTCAAAGTGGGAAACAAAAAAATTAACATAACCCATATTGTACACATGACAGTTTGTTTAGTGCAATGTCAAAAGAAAATGTGATACATTCTGGTAAGAGGCATCTATACATATGTTATAGTGCAATACTACTGTTCTGGT
Organism: Lepidium africanum; assembly: GCA_900406405.1. Taxonomy (NCBI): domain Eukaryota; kingdom Viridiplantae; phylum Streptophyta; class Magnoliopsida; order Brassicales; family Brassicaceae; genus Lepidium; species Lepidium africanum. Next base: position 46,132 of record OVAX01000049.1, read on the forward strand.
TTGCCTTTTCGCAGTGCATCTACTATAATAAATAGGTCAACTTATTGCGAACATACAGCCACAAGGCGTATGGGTATTGCTAAACAGAGCAACAGGTCAATAGGCAGCCACATACCTGACAGACACAGCAAGGCTCCATGTCCTGGTGAGATTCGGAAGTCAAAGATGTATGTTTGTGCTGTTTCATTGCTTTCAGAATTACTTCTTCGCTTAGACCTGTGCTCACGTCGCCTATGCGTTCCCCAAGTGCCAATAGCTCCTGCATTCTCAAACAAATGCTGTTGGGAAAAGCCAACAAGATTATGACAAAAACGGTAAGAGAATAATTAGCACTCACCTCATATGACATGTTGTCAACGTCAAGCCGCATATCCCTATGCCTATCGTGCATATCAGCCATACCATGGTAGATCAGAGGATCCAATACCATATAATCCTATTAGATCACCACAGGGAAATCATGACCCACAAATTATATGCCAAATGCCGTGGAACTTGCACTACATTTCATTCATACAAATGCCAAAAGATTTGCGGATAATATTCCAGTGTTTAGGCCTATAAGTTTAGCTACAACAGCTTAGATGTTAGAGGTTACGAATATCAGCACACTGAAAATCTAAAACTAAAGACCAAAAGTGCTATGTGTTTTAAAAATTTAATGATATTAAGAATGATTTACTGAAATCAGTTGTGTGACAAAATCATACCTCAAACCGTAAATTCTCCCCTCTCCGCATGGCACTCAACACCTGCCGTATCTGCCAATAAACAAGAAAGTACCAACTGACATTACTAGACATCAGCAAATACCATCACCAAATAATTGAGTTTCAATTAGACAAAGCCACACCATGTCATAAAGAGTTTACTTAACAAAATGGTTCTCTGACTGAAGGATAGTGTGAAACAATGAAAGTAATACAGACCTCGGAAATCAGCCGGTTCCTTCCATCATTATCAGCAGCTAAGCTTCTTCCTAAGTGACGCAAATGGAGAAGATCATTTTGCCTTTCTAGTAACAATCCTGATCTTCTTTGTCGAGAGCGATGACTCCGACTACTAGATCCAGATGGTGCTGCAGCTTCATTTGAAGACACAGAAGTCCCTGTGGGTAGTAATGGAAGTGAAGCACCATGTGCAACAGATTCAGATTCGATATTAGGAGATAAAGACCACGGAGCAACTTCTGGTATACTTGATTGCCGCTGCAAACCATGAATCCCTGAACTCGATCCTGCTCGAGAAACAGAGGGAGAATCTTCAGATGCACTAGGGTTTCCACGAGGGAAACTCCAATGATATTGATCCTCCTCTGGAATTCCTGCTTCAGTTGCAGTAAAGAAAGGCTGCTCTGCGTTGATTCTTGGCACGTCCCATGGTGCTCCTACTTCCTCTTCAGGCATATTATTTGTTCTTGAACTTGGAAAAGCATTCCAAGCAAATTGGCGTATATTTCTGGTCAATGCAGGAAGATGGATCATACTTGGCTGACCCTCACCGCTGCTTGAGCTGCTTGATGCTCTTGCAGCCAGAGGGTCAACAAAGGGCGAAGTAGCAGGTAAATGCTGTTGCTGACGCACAGAACTACTGGATGGTGAAAAGCTGAATGCAACTGACTCCTGCAGCTGCCCAGAATTTAAGCGCCTTCCGGGTCTAGATAAGGTTTCAGTATTTCTTGTAGAAGAAGGAATAGCACTTGTTCCAACTGGTCTTCCACCACTCATTCCAAGTCTTGGTTCTGGCAGACCAGACTGATTAGTAACATTTGGAGAATTTTGCGAGGGCAATGACAAACTTAAGCCACTTGAAGCATCATATTGAGCAAGACCCTCATTCCAAACACTATTCTCAGTTTGATAAAAACAACCATGACTTTCACTAGGAAAAGAATGGCTAGGAGCTCCTTCGAGAGCCTTTCTTTTGCAGGATGAACCTATGCCACCCAAAGAAGAACCTGGACCATTGCTTCTCTCCTCTGCGGTTTGACTTGAGCTCCCCACTGAACTCTCACACTTGTTATGGCGAATAACCACCCCAGAACTCTGGAGACCACTACCATTGATGTCCATGTCCTTACCCAAGTTTATGTGGCCTAACATATGGTTAGAGCATGGCCCACGCAAGAAAGAAGGTCCAGTACTAATGTGGCTGCCGGTATGAATCCCTCCAGGTAACATCATACCATTTAAACCTGATTGCCCTTCCTCGGATCCACAGCCCTCTGAGGGAAGCTGGTGATCTGTCTTTGAACCAATGGAATTGACCTGATCAGAAGGCCCCAATCTAGAGCTGGATTCACCGTAACTCCACCAGTTATTATTTTGAACTGCATTCGAGCTTGAGCCTGCGTAATTTGGTCGACCTGAACCTGAAGAATTGTTAGGGAGCTGAACATCCACTGGATTTAGTATGCTACTCGAAGTAGCCTCTGAATTGGTCGTACAAATGGGTTCTCCATCTGCGTATTTTATCCCAGAAGATGAATCACCAGTGCTTCGTGGCCCTTGCATTGGATTATATAGTTTTTGACCAGAACACAATGCCTCTCCAAGTCAGAAAGCAAAGCAATGGTATATTAAAAAGTTCTTAAGGATACCTAAAACCACACAAAAAAAACAGCACGCAAAAGAATATAAATAAACAATCCGTTGATGAGAATTTGGAAAGATATAACATGAGTGAAACAGATATTCCCAGTGTACCGTTATGATTTTTGAATGGTCAACCTCTAATTCAACTTCAGGCTTCGATATGAACTACTATGTTGTCTTGGTACTGCAAGAAATAACTATCTGAAATTCAGCTAGAACCATCTATTTTAAAACATCCATCATATTTCACTACTATCATTTTCATAAATCAGGAAGTGCTCCATGGTTAAACAAAACAACTTAAGCATTTGCAAAACAATGACTTTAGCAGTTAAGGAATACATCGTAGAATCTTTGAGTCTTATCAAAAAGAATGAAAGCAGTTAGTTATAAAAAACTTTTCAAAACAACTTAGTAAAAAAGACCCAAGTAGTAGCAACGTTATTCTCAAAATCTAGTGGGAAGATGAGAATAGACAGAATGTAGCTACAGATACTTAAGCAAACAATGGAAATCTCCAGACTCATATTGTCCTGACTCAAAAATAGACAAAAGCCTATTGTTGAAATTGTCTTCATATTAGTTCAGGTTACAAGACAGCGTTTTTATAAACATGAATTGCACATTCTAATTCATCACGCAAGCACACACAAAAAAAATCACGAGCTATTCACTACGATATAAAGGTCTCCAGTTCCAGGAAACAAAATCCTAAAATGGGAGAATCCTGACCGTCCAGATTCGCAGCTATTACGATGAATCAACATTTCAACAACAACCATTTCCACACAAAACATCAAGAAGATCCAGAAAATGAAAATCGATTATAAGACCGATCATTGCAGAGTAAGAAAAATTACATAAGATTGAAAAGACTTGTACCTGCAAAATCCCAGATAAAGAGAAAGGTGGGTCTTCAAACTAATGAGCTTAGAACTCAAGATTATAAGAACAAAAATAAAAAGGCGTTTTCTTAGAATTTTCGGTTGCTCAATTATCTGGATGTGGTTGTTCTCATCTCCATTTCCTTGAAAATCTCAGTTCCTTCCTCTTGGATTTACCCAGAAAGAAAATAAAGAGCTCTAAAATTTCTTAGAAAATGAAGAAAAAAAAGAGCGGAACAAAAGAAGCTGAAGATGAGGGAATAGGCTATACAGGATTAAAAGGCGTAGAGATTACATGTGGTATTTTGTCTTAAAACATTTTCATGTACTCATTTAACTCTTTTTTTTTTTGCAAAGATTAAATTTAATTTTAATAAAAAATAAGTTTGGTAAAATGAATCAGACAGCCATTAATTATTAATTTTATATTTCATTCAGTTCTTATTCTTAATTACAATTATTTTTTTCTTTTCCCTATAATTTTTTTCACTTTTTTGGGGTTTGTAATAAATGAGAGAATGGACCGTTTAAAAGTTTAAAGACGTTTCATTACAATTAAAAAGTATAATTTTCAAGGAAAAGTTAAATTGAGACGTGAAATGGTTGTACTACACATATTAAACAGGATGTACACGTAGCTCTCATGCAGTTTAGTTGTGGGCCCATATTAACTTGACTTGTATTCTGTTTTTGGGCTATTAAAGTCCATGAGACCCACAAAAGCCTTTTCAGAAAAGTCCTTCTAACTAATAGTAATTATAAACGTGTCCTATCTATCTATCACTAATTCATATATTATAAATTCATAGCTACATAAATATTCAATTTGGCGAAGAAATGCTTTCAATTGTTGTTAAATATCTATTTTTTAATTCCAATTTAACTCCAAAATAATTATATAGTTATGATTCTGTCTCCAATGGTGCTAATCCTATTTTCTCTATTGGTTTTATTTTCGTGTAACAAAATAGCTTTTGGGCTTTAAGCCATATTAGATATTTCTCCACATTTTCTGTTAAAATTTTAAATGCATTTGATATATTGAGACTCTGTAAACTTTGATATATCTTGAACGAGTTGCTGAATTACCACGTGACATAATCAGAAGATTCCATTATGAAGTATCTCAATGCATCTTTCATAGCGTTTAGTTTAGTAAGACCCGTTACGGTTATAAATTATTTTTGGTGCGGCTAGTTTTGTTTTTGGATCAAGCATACCAAATTGAGTAATTCTATCTTTGCATGCATAATATAGATTCTAAGCCAGACAAATCTTTTTTTTTTTTACATATTTCGGTTGACTTTTCCAATAGAACAATTAAAATTTAGAAAATAATACCATAATGAAATAAATAGGAATAAAGGCAAAAAATCTCTAATAAACTTATCGTGAAATCTCTTTTTTCTTATAATCAAAAAAAGAAGATCGATTAAGGATGATTACATTCACCTACCACACATTACACGTCAATACCAAAACGAGAGTTGTTGAATCCACTTTTTTCCCTTTCTCCTCGGTCTTCGATTCTACTCACCAAGTCCATCCTTTTTCATTTTTAATTTTAATATATACATATAAAAATATGGAAAATATATGCCTACTTTCCAATTTATAATTATTTAATATACTCCTCACCTATAGTGTAATTTCTACATTAATTTCAGAATGTAATTCAGAAGAGTAATAATACACAAAGTAACAAAATCTGGTAGACAACATTTATTATCCCTTTACTCATTCATAAAAAAAGGGTTCACTTGTTGAAACCCACACCACATATATATAATTTTGACATTAGTTTGGTCTCAATAATCGGAAATTTGATTAACTACACCAAGTGCTTCAGGGGACCCACTTAAGACAGTGACCGTCCAATTGCGTGTTAGGAGAGTTTCACCAACCCCCGTAACAGGTTTTCTCATAACCGGATATAACAGAACCGGTTCAAACCGGTTTCGTTCTTTATATATAAACCTCTCATGCCATATGTGTGAATCACCAAACACACATTCGTCAATCTCATCGAAGAAGACAAATACAGAATAGAAAGAAAGAGCAATGGCGACCACAACAACCGAAGCTACGAAGACAGCGACAAATGGAGAAGATCAGAAGCAATCTCAAAATCTCAGACATCAAGAAGTTGGTCACAAAAGTCTCTTGCAGAGCGATGAACTCTACCAGGTTTGGTTCCTTTCTCAATTTCATTCAGAATTCTGGGTTTTGATTTTAGTCAATCATCTATAACTTGAATACATGCAAATACAGTATATTCTGGAGACAAGTGTGTATCCAAGAGAACCAGAATCAATGAAAGAACTCAGGGAAGTAACAGCAAAACATCCATGGAACATAATGACAACATCAGCAGATGAAGGACAGTTTTTGAACATGTTAATCAAGCTCGTTAATGCTAAGAACACAATGGAGATTGGAGTTTACACTGGTTACTCTCTTCTCGCTACTGCACTTGCTCTCCCTGAAGACGGCAGAGTAAACTATTTCTCCTCCTCTGTTTTTTTTTGCTAAAGTTTGATTTGTTATTGGAATTGGAATTGAAAATTTGATCCATTTTATCCTCAGATTCTAGCTATGGATGTTAACAGAGAGAATTATGAATTGGGTTTACCAATCATCGAGAAAGCTGGTGTTGCACACAAGATCGATTTCAGGGAAGGTCCTGCTCTTCCTGTTCTAGATCAACTCGTTGCTGACGTAAGCATTCTTCTTTTTTGCGTCACACATACATTATCTTCCAATAATTTAAATAATGTTTTTCTGATAAAAACGTTACAATAATGTTTTGAAAAAATTAGAATTAAATACTTTTGGCCTAATTAGGTTGATTTTAATAATTTTAATGGGAAATCTCGGTATATACATATTTATTTGCTTTTTATTGGTAGGAACAAATTTATTTCTTTTTATTTATAAGAAAAGATTTGTTTCTTCTTTAAAATAAATCAAAAGAGTAATTATTGTGTGTGGTTGGGTGCAGGAGAAGAACCATGGAACATATGACTTTATATTCGTTGATGCTGACAAAGACAACTACATCAACTATCATAAACGATTGATCGATCTTGTCAAAGTTGGAGGTGTGATCGGCTACGACAACACTCTGTGGAATGGTTCTGTTGTAGCTCCTCCTGATGCACCAATGAGGAAGTATGTTCGTTATTACAGAGACTTTGTTCTTGAGCTTAACAAGGCTCTTGCTGCTGACCCTCGGATTGAGATCTGTATGCTTCCTGTTGGTGATGGAATCACTATCTGCCGTCGGATCAATTGACTTTAATATATGATTCTGAGGCTGTCCGCAGTGGATTCTTATCGTTCCTCTTTCAAAGCCATTTTCACCAACTACTAAAATGGACCCTCATGTATTTGTTGAGTATTATTATCTGCATTGTACTTGTTTTGCTTTCTTATTGAACAAAGAAAATAATGTATGCTACTTTCTTCTTTTTTTTCGTTTTGTTTTACTATTTTCTCAATGTTACGGAATTTAAAGTAAATGTATTGCAACAACATATATTGAAAAAAAAAAATTCAATACATGGAAAAAACGAATTTTGTAACGTATAACCATGCAGAAAACGTATTTTTTAGATGAAAAATGCATAACATGCGTACAGTTGTGTATCATTAAAAGTCTAAACCACCAAATCCACATGAACCCAAAGCTTTTAGAGCTTTCATATTAGAAAAGATTTGAAAAACAAAATCCACATCATATGCGATTGAATTATTTATCTTGTAAATTATAAATGTACATAACATCTCTAAAGATGCATTATCCACCTTTTTTTTTGTCAACTGTATATACATTGGGTATGCATTATGCACTTCAATTGTTGAAAGTCTTTGGTAATGTCAGTTAAAATTAGATTACCAAATGAATAAATTATTTGACAGAACTAAAGGAAGAAAGTAGGAAATTAGATTACCAAATGAATAAATTATTTGACAGAAATAAAGGAAGAAAGTAGGAAGAATTAGGTCAGCAGTCTTGGAAATTGTATTGCAAAGTTAGGTAGTTTCAGTTGATATTGGAATTGGACAAAACTATTTGTAAGTTGTAACTGTGTGATAAGAGTTTTCATTGGTCAAAAGAAAAAGAACAAAACTTACTTTCTATGTATAATAGGTTTGATGTTTAATGTTATTACACACGAAGTTAAAAAATTATTTAGTTATTGATTTTCCAACAAAAAAATATTGAAAAACTTGTAAATGAATCAGTTTTTGTTGCTTTTTGGTGGTGAATCAGTTTTTTGTTGTTGTCAAATTAACATGTTCATCCAATCTAGTTATTAAAAGAAAAATAAAGTCTATTATTAGAAAATTTAGCTGATATATCTTTTAATGTCAGAAAATTCATTTAAAATTATTGTCAAAAAATTTAAGTATGGTGATGGAAAAACAATGTTACCTTGAAAAAAAGGTTTAGGTTTGAAATCCAAACTTTAAGCATAGATTTGTGTATACCAACAAATTCCAAAATCACAAATCAAAAAAGAAAGAGAAAACGATAATGAAATATTTATTTATTTAAAATGTAGAAAGTTAGATCTCTTAATGAATGATTATAAGACATGATGATTAGACTTAAACATACCGTTAATTTTTGAAAGAATATAATTGTTAAAACATTTTGTAGAATTTTATACTGAATTTCTTGAAAAACTAAAATGTTAAATGAATTATGTAAAAAAAATCACCTTTTAAATTTCAGTATTTGTAACTTATTTTGCATATTCGCATAAATATTCTAGATAGTAGTGCTAAATTTGATGTTTCTATCACTTTATCTAGTATCCAGTTAGATTCAAGGTTTGTGATTCTGTTTTTGTTTTTTTAAAAATGTTTTTTTTTATTGAATTTCAAATTCAACTTCAAACTAGTTAATAAGGATTCAGGATTGGTAGTAAATAATGTTTTGGTTTCATTTCCTGATACTTAATTCATTGATATTTAATTTATAGTTAAGACTAGTTTTATAATATAGTTTCAAACTCTGGAATTCTAATGAAATTAGTTTACGGAAAACAAAAAACACAACAATAGAGATCGTGGCATTGAAAGAGACTCTTGTGACCATGTCAAATTCCATATCTATAATTGATCATATCAGAAATAAAAATCATTAAATAAAAAAGTTATAAAGTTTAAATAAAAAATCATTAGATTAATTACACTCCAAGAAAAAAATCAAAATTCTTTTTAATTTTTCAAAAGATAAAATGAAGAGATAATCAATCAGGATATTTATATATATCCGAACACTATATATACATGCAAAATGACTTTTCAAACTGATAAATATTTTCTGAAGATTTTTTTTTTCTCTTTGATAACAGTTTTTTTGAGAATCTAAAACCTAATTTTAATAATGTTACACAACAAATTTCCTAAACTTATCATAATCGAAAATGACCAAAAAAAACTTATCATAATTGAAGATCCATTTTAGTTACAAAAAAAAAGAAAGTACGAGAACCGGGATGATTACTGTTTTTATTGTTTTGAAAAATAAAAATATTTGTAATAGATTTAAATTAAACCAATCATATTCTATTTCATTTTTGAATCAAAAATATGATTGGTTTAATTAAAATCTTTTACACAGATTTTTGCTTTTAAAAGCAACAAAAGTAATTTCCAATTGGGACCTAAAAATCCAATAGTTCATATAGTTTAGAAAATATAATGAATTTCTATTTATATTAAGTAGTATAATTTTTCTTAAAGTTGTCAATTTAATTCGTTTTTTCATTAAAGAAATCAAAATTCATTTTACAAACCCAATCATTAAAAGTTAAAACGATCAAATTAAATTTCAGTTAGATCTCTTAAAATTATTTTTCGTTAAATAGATTTCTTAAGCTTTTACAATAAGAAGGGTTTAACAAAAAAAGGTTTTACAAATAAGCCACGTGATACTTCTCATTATATTTTCTTTTTTTATCCTCCCGGAAACTTTGTCGTCGCCCTTTTCCCTTTTTTTTTTTTTTTTTTTTTTTTTTTTTTTTCTAAA
>OVAX01000049.1:55659-157003 GCA_900406405.1 Lepidium africanum
TTTTTTTTTTTTTTTTTTTCTTTTTTTTACTCTAAAGCTTTTGTCTCTCTTCGCGAATTCCAAACTCCATAGTCAAATCGGTGGTAAGCTTGCTCTTCATTACTCAATTCTCTAATTCCTGTCCTCCATCTGGTGGTGTTTGATTTTCGTTTTAATACTAAGAGTTAAATGAGGTTTAGGGTTTTGGTAATGAATGGTGATTCGCTGTCACTTTCCTGAGTTACTTCATTGACCCTTGTTTCCTTGTATACACACTTGTCTCCAGTATATACATCACTTGAATTGACTTCTAATTAAGATTCGATAGTTTAATTAATTTCAAACTCGGAATTTTGTGTGAAATCAATTTGACAAAAAAAATGGTAGAGATCGTCCTCTTGTGACCGACTTCATGGTGTCTGAGATTCTGTGATTGCTTCTGTTGTTCTCCATTCTTAGGTGTAATCTGTCTCTGTAGTTTGCTTCGGAAATTGACGAGTTATGTTTCGGATGAATCACACATGCCATGAGGCTTGTATGTCTGGTATGACTAGTTCTGGTCCGGAGTTGTGCTGGTTAATAATGCTGTGTATATCTGTTTAGGTGACAAAATAGCGAAGTTGATCGAGACAACAATGGAAGATTTGAAGGGTTTAGACACAGCTGCTGTGATGGCTATTCCGGGGACACCGGTTAAACCTCGGCAGTGTTTGAAGGTTTATGTTAGAAGGAAAACTTTAAAACTTTTCAACAAAACGCAAGCCGTCGATAACCCTGCAATTTCTCCACAAAGTATCAAGGATTCCAACAAAATCACAAGTATTAAAGATGAGCATGAAGAGAAACGTTTCATATTGGGAAACTGCGGTGTTGTGGTTATGAAAGGGACAGATGAATCAGAAACTCTTCAAGGTAGAAAAAGAAAAGTCAATTTGGTTCAAGCATCACAAACTCTTATAACTTTAGTTTTAGCTTATTTACATACTCTGATTTTCATGTCTCAGTTTTTGAAATATCCTAAATTCTTCTCTATCTTAGGTGCAAGGAACTCTGAAGCAAGCATAGAAGATGATTCAACAGGCTTTCATGTGACGAAAGAGGATAATAACTCAAAAGAAAATCTTGAAGAAAAATGTCATGAGTCAAATATTCATCAAGGTAAGTTATTTAAATTTATTCATATCTTAGAATTTTTTTTTGATAAACTATTGGAATGATCTTACTATTCTAATGTTTATCATAGATGAAAAGAGCTCTGAATCTACTACAACAGAAGGTAGTTACCTGATCTCATAGCTGCCTATGTTATTTCAAATTTGAATACGATTATATGCTGTACACTTCATATTCTTAATAACTCCTGGTTATTTGATGGTGAAAAATGATGCAGAACGTGTTCTTCGTGGAAAAGGAAAGAAAAAGAAGTCAAATAAGACTGTAAAAAAGCAAAGGTTCAATCGACCACGTATAATGGAAGAAGGTAAGAAACCAAGAAATCCTGCAACTATCCGAATGAAGACTACACGTAAAAGGAAAGAGAAAGACAAAGACAGTCAAGATGAAATCAAAGTGGAGCCTAAAACTCCAGAAAAAACAAGTTTTCCAAAAAGAAGAAAGAAAGAGAGCACCAAAAGAGACGTTGCTCGAAGTTTAGTCTTTGATAAAGAAACTGTCCTAAGTTGTCTTGAGCTCTGCAGAACTTCTGGGCCATGTTTTTCAAACAGGAGAAAGAGGAGGACCAGAGTTCGTAGGTCTGATTTCAGTGTTCTGCTATCTGTAAAATTGCATCATGTGTACATTGGGAAAAAGCAATCAAGAAGGTCTAAGCGCAGGAAAAATACGTCCTTCGAGTGGTTAAAAGAAACCTTACGTTTGATAGCAATTCATCAGAAAGATAATGGTTTCTTATCTGAAGCACATGTTTCTTTGCAGACTAAAGGTAAATAAATTTGTTTGTTTAACTTTCTAGATACAAATTGTTTATGGAGTATTTTTTTTTAGTATTTTCTTCTGCTGTATCTAATATTATCATATGCTTAATTATTGCAGACACAATAATGAAGTCTCCTTGTTCTGTAGCTTTAAGAAAAGATACTGCATGCATAAAGGAAACTAAGGGTCTCACTGAGCCAATAATCCAACATACGAATCATCCAAAAGATAACGCCTTCTCATCTACTTTAGATGCTTCTTTGAAGGTTAAAGGTAAACAAGTTGTTTTGGTATCTATTTATGAGAAAATTTATGAAAAATCTAATGTATCTAATTGTATCATTAATTTGCTTAATTTTTGCAGACACAAACATGAGACCTCCTAGTGCTGTAGGCAAGCGACAAACAAAAGGAAATAAAGTTATCGCTGAGCATTTACTCCAACAAATAAGATATCAGAAAGCTTACGGCCTCTCATCTCTAGCAGATGTTCCTTTGCACGTTGAAGGTAACCAAAAATGAAAAAAACATTATACTCTTGGTCTACATGTTCAATTTTACCACATCCGTTTATCTTTCTGCTCATTAATTATTTGTCTTTTATAACTGTATCATTTGTGTATGTTTTGCAGATACACTCATGAGTTCTATTAGTCATGTACCTTCAGAACTACCCATAAAAAAAACTAAAGATATAGGCAAGTTAATCAAAGAAATGAGCAGATTAAAACTGACGAACAGGATGACAACTATGGTCAAAGCTAGCAAAAAGCTCGTTCCTCTAAAGGTTAATCTTGATCCCGAAACCATTAAAGAGTGGGAGCTCTTAATGGTGAATGATCTTCCAGATAGATCATATGCTGACAAGGAGACAGAATCCAAGTGGAATGGAGAAAGAGAGATCTTCAAAAGTCGGATAGATCATTTCATCAACCGGATGCATCTCCTCCAAGGTACATTGCTACTCTCAAAATGTAATATCTAGAACGTGTATAAAACTTGCGAGACTAATTATGATGTATTGTTATTATTAACTTATTATCAAGTTGTATTGCCCTTCATAATTTTATTGGTTCTACTATGCAGGTAACAGGAAGTTCAAGCAGTGGAAAGGCTCTGTCGTTGATTCAGTGGTAGGAGTATTTTTGACACAAAATGTTTCTGATTATCTTTCAAGGTAGAATCCTAGTATAAATCTTTATAAAATTGGAAAACCAACTGCGATAGAAAAATTCTGCTCTGATTATGATTTTCTTACAGCAATGCTTTCATGAGTGTGGCTGCAAAGTTTCCTGCCGATGCAAAAGAATGTTTTAAAAGTCTAGCATACACCATCGAGGAACCTTCAGAGGTTAATAATTCTATGGTTGATGACCAAGGACCAACTCATGTGAGCAACAATGATCCTGAGAATCGTCAGTTTATCACATTTAAAGATTCAAATGCAGAGGTCGAAGAAGATGAAAAAGTTGCAAAAAGGAAAAATGGAAAAACTGGTATTATGGAAGATGAGACAGTTGATTGGAAGAGTCTTAGGAAGATGTACACAAAAGAAAGTTCTCGGGACAGAATGCATATGGACTCTGTTAATTGGGATGATGTGAGATTATCAGGTCAACATGTTCTTGAAGACACCATTAAGCAACGTGGACAACATAGAATTCTTGCAGGGAGAATTTTGGTAAGAAACAACTTTTAAAGAACTTTGGGGCTACTAGTTGAAAACTAACATACATTCTGTCTTTTGGTTCTCTTAAGAAATTGCTGAACGACGAAACTAAACAAAATGGAACTGTGGATCTTGAATGGCTCCGAGATGCTCCATCAGAATTAGTGAAGTATGTTTACGCTGTCTTCGTGTTATGCTCTCATTGATCTCATTATTTACAAGCATCAGTAATGTATTGGTTAATCTATCAGGAGATATCTATTGGAGATTGAAGGTATAGGATTAAAGAGTGCCGAGTGTGTACGACTATTGGGACTGAAACATTCTGCTTTTCCGGTATTATAAATGTTGTCATGTTTCACTTTTGACATTTGTTTTTTATTAATGGTCTTTCATTAAACTTTATTTTTTTTTCTGATGTGTATAGGTTGACACAAATGTTGGCCGTATAGCAGTTCGTCTTGGTTGGGTTCCTCTTGAACCTTTACCAGATGGAGTTCAAATGCATCAACTACACCAGTTAGATTTTCTTCAAAATATTTGATAAAAACAAATAGTATACTATAATCTTGACTAACAATTAAATCGTTGCAGGTACCCTTCAATGGATTCGATTCAAAAATACCTCTGGCCACGACTATGTAAACTTCCTCAAGAAACTCTGTAAGTTCAAATGTCGTTGTTTCAGTAAATCAATTATTTGTAATACTATATGAGTATGTGTGGGTTAATCCTGTGCTATATTTTCTTTTATAGATATGAACTACATTATCAGATGATCACATTTGGAAAGGTGCAAACAAAATAAACTTTTCTTACGAAATAATTTCTCAATTTATTAAAAGCATTACTGATTCAACTTAGTCTTATTGATGCTAGGTCTTCTGCACAAAGGTTGTTCCCAACTGTAATGCTTGTCCAATGAAGTCAGAGTGCAAATACTTTGCAAGTGCATATGTAAGGTACACACTCTTTTCATTTCTAAAGCTAAGGGACTAATTGAATCAAATAAAGAAGTTTGATTCAACATAGTGAAACTGACATATAATATATTTTGCAGTTCTAAAGTTCTTCTCGAAGGTCCAGAAAAAAACACACATGAGCCAAACACTTTTATGGATGAAGATTCATGTGATGTGGATGTCGATGCTGATTTGGATGTCGATGCGGATGTTGATGATGCCAACATGATATCAAAGATAAATTTGGTAGAGGAATGTGCTTCACCCGGATTCAGAGACCAAACAATCTCATGTGAGCCAATCGTTGAGTTTCCTCCTTCTCCAAGAGCAGAAACTCCTGAAGTAATAGACATTGAAGATGCTCCTTGGGGAAGTCTACGTCATCAGCCATATGCTACGATTCCTGAAATTGGTATTGATGTAGATGCTTTAAAGAAAAACGTAGTGGATACACTTTTAAAAGGCCTGAATAGCTGTGATGAGAAAACATCAAAAGCTTTAGTAGTTATTACCCCTGAGAATGCTTGCATTCCAATCAAACCACCTCGGAAAATCAAGTACTACGATCGACTCAGAACTGAACATGTCGTGTAAGTATCTTTATGTCTTTACGCATAAATGATTACTTTGGTTATATGTTTATCTAACTAGTATTTGTTTTCCAGTTATGTGCTTCCTGATGATCATGAGCTTCTCCATAATGTAAGTATATATAGACCAAAACCAACGAATTGTAACTCTTTAGGGTTATTTCCTAATAAAGGTTTTTGTTTTGTTGTGATACGTATTACATAGTTTGAGAGAAGAGAACCTGATGATCCATGTCCCTACCTTCTTGCAATTTGGCAACCAGGTATGGCACAAACATAGCTTTACCATCGTTTTACATAAAGCTAAACTGACTTTTATTGGATAATTGTTAGGTGAAACCTCATATTCATCTACTCCACCAAAGAAGAAGTGTAATTCTGACGGGTCACAGCTCTGCGTTTACAGGACTTGTTCGTATTGTTGGACTATACGGGAACAGAGCTCCAACACATTTCGTGGAACAATTTTGGTAAACCAAAAGTTCACTATTTTAACATTCTAATATCTTTCATTTGAAACTCACTGGAATGAGTAAAATTGAACAGATTCCATGTAGAACAGCAAATCGAGGAGGCTTTCCACTCAATGGAACATATTTCCAAACCAATGAAGTGAGTGTTTCATCTTATAATAGAGAAATGTTCAATTGGCTGTTATTAAGCAGTTATGAATAAACTGTATATTTTTCCTTTTCAGGTTTTTGCAGATTATGAAACGAGTTTGAGACCTATTATCTTCCCTAGAGGATTATGTGATGGTTTAGAAAAACATGCACTATATTGTGGTTCATCTGTGACATCTATTTTTCGATTTTTAGACACAAAAAGGATTCAGCTTTGCTTTTGGACAGGTAAGAAAAACATAATTTTGTTATACTTTAGAAATTGGTTGAACTTCTTAATCAAAATAGTTTGGAAATGGTGTGCAGGATTTGTCTGTATGAGAGCATTTGATCGAAAGGACCGAAATCCAAAGGAACTTGTCCGAAGACTACACACTCCACCTGAAGAGAGAGGGCCAAAATTCATGAGAGATGATTTATGATTTCATTCTTTTAATTAATCATTTCTAGTTTAGGAGAACTAACAAAATTAACAATAAATTAAGCGAGAAACAAGTGTTTTTTATGTATATAATAATTTAGGTTCAGTCTGTGTACAAAATGAACTTGGATATATGGTTTAGTCCAGCTTCTTCATAACATTTAGCAATATGGTTTAAAGATTCAGACCAAGTTCCTTCAATAGAAGCCAAATCCAAGAGAAAAGCTGCAACATCCAATGCAACTTGGTTTGGGTCTTTGCCTTTCTTAACATCCTCAAGACGACCTTCATCACTCACTTTCTCTCTTATAAATTCGATTTGTTCATCTTCCCATTGCGCAACACTAGCAACCTCCTGTAAATGATACCAAGTCCATAAAAATGTCAATAAGCTTTCAACTTAGCACAACCTAAAAGGAAGAACAAAAGAAACTATTTCCATGCCTCGTAAGGACATCCTAAGGTCCACCAAGGTGATTTCAATGCTACTCTAGCTGCATCTTTTGCTTCTGAATTCCTTCCTACCCTGCAAATAAGAATCATAAGTCAATTGGCATCATCTTTGATTAAGAAAATCAAGGAGAGACTAATGTTATAAGTATGTAAAGTTACAAACTTCTGCAATATGTTTGCATAGTATACAAAAGGTCTTCCAAATCCTGGAAAGAGGTCTTTCTTTGTGTAGAATTCTCCTGTTACCATAGCTGAAACCTTCCATGGAAAATAAAAACCTCCTTTAAAAGTTTCACAGAAATGAGACACAAGGTTATAAGAAATGAAATTATCTGCATCAAAGATTCTTACATGATCATTCTCTTCGAAATGGCGTAACACTTTTCGCTCTAATATGTCTGGAAACAGTCCAACCTATACAAAACAAAAGGTTCATTGTGGTGTACATAACACCTATAATCTAAAAATGATGGAATTTTTAAATTCTTGCCTCTTTCAAGACATAGACGTCGAGCTTATCAATTCGAGATTCAGCAAAAGCACCCTTTTTGTAAAGTTTTTCGCCTGCCTCTGCTGAGGCACGATAAAGTTCTGACAACTCTTGTGCATCTTCTTCAACAAGAATTCGGTGAATATACTCATCTACCTGAATATCAGAAACTGTTATTTGCTTCTTCTTGGTATAGAAAACTACATAAATCATGAATTGCTAGATATAACAAAATGAAATCTCTTTACATTTCTAGCTATAAGTCGGACTCCACTCCGCCAAACTTCCACAACCGGCATATCCAATCTGTTCTCGGATACAAAAAGTTAAAATCAAAAACATCCGAATTAGATATATTTATTTGCCAGTGAAAGAGTTACAATGAAAGATCCAAATCTCCTACCCTGGTGGTGCAGTAGGCCATCTCAAAAGAGCAGTAACAGAGCCTAGTTAAACAATATACCCGAGAAACAAAATTAAACAGAATTTTCTGGAAAAAAAAGCGAATGGATTCGATCAAATGTGTGTCTTACCTAACGAATTCTTCGAAAGCGGAATAGCAATAGGGATCAGTCCCTGCTTAGCTCCAGGAGATATGATCGTTTCACCTGCATATATAATATGAAAACACCAGAGATTCTAAGATCCATAAGCTTCCCTTTTCCATTATTACAAACTAAAAACACCAACTCTCACATATGTTATAACAGGGAATTAGTAATCTTGAACTAGCATATCTATTCTATTTCAAACCATTACAATAAGCATGCATATAAAACTGGACTCAATAAGGAAAAGAATTGAGCTTTGTTTTACCTCTTGTTCGAAGCACTTTGAGTAAGTGATCAAGATGCATTGGAGGTTCAGTGGCAGCAACATCTTTGATAAATGATACATGCCCTACAGAACGCCTCTAATGGTAAGTCAATCCCAATGTGTATTCAGAGATATATCACACAATTCTACACAAAATGTTGTCTTTACCAAGCATAATTATAAAGACAGTCACTTCATTGTCCTACAAAAGATGGCTCTAAGATACTCACAGATAGATAAACCTCAACCACTCTCGGATAAAACCCATCACACAATCCACCATTTCTATAATTCTACAATCACACTGAATTTCCACAGACAACATTAGGAAAAAACTGAGAAATACGAAAATTACCAGAAGAGCAACAGGAGACTCTAGCTCTGATATGGCGTGAAGGGAGAGCAACAGAAGGAGTTATGTGCAACAATAGCGAGCCCATGGCTCCTTATCTCTCTATCTTTCTCTTCACTCTGCTTCCTCAACCTCACACATGTAGGATTTTCGTATTTATTAACAGTGATTACAAAATTCAGCTCAGTAGCAGCAAAATATAGATAGCCATTGAATTTGATTCTGCTGAATATAAAAGAAAAATACGAATGGGCTGGGTCTGTTACCATTTTAGACCCAAATAGAAAGACTAGAAGAAAAATACTAATGGGCTTTGTTTGTTACCATTTCTGGCCCAAAATACAAAGACTAAAAGACGCGTAACCGACAAAAACCGTCAATAAATGAGCAAGAGGGAAGGTCAATTTTGTCTATTACCGGTTTTGATGTCCCGGTCTACGCCTACCATATAATCAATTTTCTCGGTGCCTTCGTTTTCTTTTTTTTTTTTTCCTGGATATTAAAGTCGCGATAGACGACCCCTTTTCCTCTTTAGCTCGGCGTTATCAGACTCACCGAGTCGACTCGCTACCCAACCGTCGCCGCCGCCACAATCGTCTGCGTACTACGTAATTTCTAGCCCGGATTTCTCTATGGAGATTTCCTCGGCCGAATCGCTGTCCATTTCTGGCGCGGCCGCTTCTGAGGTCGTCTCGGAGACTTCTGTATCTTCTTCTTCTTCCTCATCCCTATCTTCTTCTTCGCCGAATCAGACTTCTCCCACCTCTTTCTCCACCATGGATCCCGCAATTTGTACGGCGGCAGGATCGAGGTATGTTGATGACGACGAAGACGAGGAGGACGTGTGCAGGATCTGTAGAAATCCAGGGGATGCGGACAATCCGCTTCGATATCCGTGTGCTTGTAGCGGGAGCATCAAGTTTGTTCACCAGGATTGTCTCCTTCAGTGGCTTAATCACAGCAACGCTCGTCAATGCGAGGTTTTGTCTCTTTGCCTGTTTATCTATGTTGGTATATTGTTGATTTTGTAAAGAAGCATGTGCAACATTTGATTTCGGATTACTGTTATGATCTGGATTCGTGTTGATTTGGGTGCCTTTCAGGAACTTTTGAGTCGAACGGAAATTTCATGGGTCAACCTTTTCTCCATTGCTTTTTCTGATTCTTTTAGATGGTTTAAGAGTATGGGTAGATGAATGGGCAATTGCATACGATTTTTGTGCGCTCATCTATAATCAAATGCATGATAATTTGTGTGAGTTCTGTTGCTTTTGGCTTGGCATGAAATTATGAGGGAAAGGTTTCTTCTATACTAGGGCGGTTTCTGTGTGCTTAATGAAGTTTTGCATCTTTTTTGGTTGCTGGTTACCTTCGTAAATTCGTTTAGTCACGATTGGTCATTGGTTCTATGTCTAAAGTTTATAGTATAAAACGTTCTTTACATAGAATATAACACATTTTTATTATTTGAGTTCGTCAATGACATGGCTTCAGTAGAATATGGTGATTAAAGTTAATTATTATTTTCCTTTCTGCAGGTTTGCAAGCATCCCTTTTCATTCTCCCCAGTGTATGCTGAAAATGCTCCGTCAAGGCTTCCTTTCCAGGAGTTTGTAGTTGGCATTGCGATGAAAGCTTGCCACGTTTTACAGTTCTTTCTGCGGTTGAGTTTTGTGCTTTCCGTCTGGCTTCTCACTATACCTTTCATTACATTTTGGATATGGCGATTGGCTTTTGTGCGAAGTTTTGGTGAAGCTCAGAGGTTGTTCTTAAGCCACATCTCCACCACAGTAATTCTCACTGATTGTTTGCATGGGTTCTTACTGTCGGCCAGTATTGTCTTCATCTTCCTTGGAGCGACTTCATTAAGGGATTACTTTAGGCATTTACGAGAGCTAGGTGGACAAGAAGAGAGAGAAGATGACGGAGACAGAAATGGTGCTCGTGCTGCAAGAAGACCTGCTGGACAAGCTAACAGGAATCTTGCTGGAGAGGGGAATGGCGAGGATGCGGGAGATCAGGGTGCTGCTGTTGGTCAGATAGTGAGAAGGAATCCTGAAAATGTTCTGGCAAGGTTGGACATACAAGCAGCTCGTCTTGAGGCTCAGGTTGAACAGATGTTTGATGGTTTGGATGACGCTGATGGTGCAGAAGACGTTCCATTTGATGAGCTGGTTGGAATGCAGGGTCCAGTGTTTCATTTGGTTGAGAATGCCTTTACCGTAAGTTGGTGTTTCTACTCTTGGTGATGTACATTTTTTAATTCTATTTTCCCTTTTTCTTCACTATTGATCCCTAATTTATTCCTTATGGTGCGCAGGTTCTAGCAAGCAATATGATATTCCTTGGTGTTGTGATCTTTGTGCCCTTTACGTTAGGACGGGTTATATTGTATCACGTGTCATGGCTTTTTGCTGCTGCTAGAGGCCCTGCTGTGTCCGCAGCGATGCATTTCACTGATACTGGGTTATCATTGGAAAATATAACTCTGACAAGTGCGCTGACTGCTGTCTCAAATGTGACTAACGAGAGCCAAGAAAATGGGCTGATTGGTCAGCTCACGGAAATGATGAAAGTCAATGGAAGTGAATTGAATGGCGCAAACAGTACACTATCAGTTGCTGCTGATCTCTTGAAAAGTCCTGCTGCTGGGGCATCAAAGCTATCTGATGTTACAACTCTGACTGTTGGCTACATGTTTATAGTATTTCTTGTGTTCCTTTACCTTGGGATCATTGCACTGATTCGATATGCTAAGGGTGAGCCACTGACCGTTGGAAGATTTTATGGTATTGCTTCTATAGTAGAAGCTGTACCATCTCTCGTTAGGCAGTTCTTGGCAGCAATGAGACATCTGATGACTATGATTAAAGTTGCCTTTCTTTTGGTCATCGAGCTTGGGGTCTTCCCTCTGATGTGTGGGTGGTGGCTAGATGTTTGCACTGTGAGGATGTTTGGTAAAACAATGTCCCACAGAGTACAGTTCTTATCAATTTCTCCACTGGCTAGCTCTCTTGTTCATTGGGTTGTTGGAATCATGTACATGTTGCAAATAAGCATCTTTGTCAGCCTTCTTCGAGGGGTACTGTTTTATCCTTGCTTATATTTTCATCCTGGAAACATAAAATCCTTTATTTTCTTTGCTAGTATCTAATATTGTATTTACACTTTTGTGCCAACTGCAGGTTCTTCGCCCTGGAGTGTTGTATTTCCTCCGTGATCCTGCTGATCCTAACTACAACCCATTCCGAGATTTGATTGATGATCCAGTACACAAGCATGCTCGAAGGGTTCTGTTATCTGTTGCAGTTTATGGGAGTTTGATTGTCATGTTGGTATTTTTACCAGTCAAGCTTGCAATCCGGATGGCTCCTTCAATCTTCCCACTCGATATATCGTAAGAAATGTTGCCTAACCTCTTGTTTGAAATAGTTTTTGTTTAGTAGGTCTTTCCCTAACTTGTGCATTTATGCAGTGTATCCGACCCATTCACTGAGATTCCTGCCGACATGCTTCTGTTTCAAATATGCATACCATTCATTATCGAGCATTTCAGACTCCGGACCACAATTAAATCCCTTTTACGCTGCTGGTTCACCGGTGTTGGTTGGGCACTTGGTCTAACAGACTTTCTCTTGCCAAGACCAGATGACAATATTGGTCAGGACAATGCAAACGGTGAACCAGGAAGGCAGAACAGAGCACAAGTATTGCAGGTCGGTGGACCTGACAGGGCCATGGCTGCTGTTCCAGCAGCTGATGACCCTAACAGAGGTCTCCTACGTGCTGGGAATGTCAACACGGGTGAGGAATACGAAGATGATGAAGAACAATCTGATTCAGAGTAAGTTCTTACGATGAGAAATAAGCTAATAGCCTGTTTTGATGCTTTGAACATGTGCATGCTTGAATTAATCAAAAGGAGTGTTTCGCTTGGTGTATAGAGTTGACTAGGTACATTGAGATTTCCTTTAGGTCTTCCCATGATATGAACTTAATTTTTTAGCAGGTACAACTTTGTGGTCCGGATAATCCTCCTCCTACTTGTTGCATGGGTGACTCTTCTTCTCTTCAATTCGGCATTGATAGTTGTACCAGTCTCACTTGGACGTGCTCTATTTAGTGCCATCCCACTTCTTCCAATAACTCATGGCATCAAATGCAATGGTATTGTCTATTAATTTTGATATTCTGCTATATTCTTTCTAGTGGTTAACCATTATGGACATTACTAACACAATTTCCTAATTCTGTAGACCTGTATGCTTTCGTCATTGGTACATATGCATTTTGGACTACTATATCTGGGGCCAGGTACGCTATTGAGCATGTCAAGTCGAAGAGGACTTCAGTCTTGCTAAACCAAATATGGAAATGGTGTGGAATTGTCTTCAAGAGCTCGGTATTGTTGGCCATATGGGTAAGTGGTTTTTGCTGTTGTTTTTGTTTTTGAGATACCCCAAACTCAATTTGACTCCGGATTGTGTGTTTTTTGAAATGATGATCAAACAGGTTTTTATCATTCCTGTTCTAATCGGACTTCTGTTTGAGCTTTTGGTGATTGTTCCAATGAGAGTCCCAGTAGATGAAAGCCCTGTCTTCCTCCTGTATCAAGACTGGGCTCTTGGGCTCATCTTTTTGAAGATATGGACAAGACTGGTAAGTAGTTTCATCCGGTTAGCAAAGTTTTTCCGCTTAAGTTAAGATATCCCTTGTCACTGAAAGAAAAAACAACGACAATGGACAGGTAATGCTGGATCATATGCTTCCAATAGTGGATGATAGCTGGAGAGCAAAGTTTGAAAGAGTAAGAGAAGATGGCTTCTCAAGGCTTCAAGGCTTATGGGTACTTAGAGAGATTGTGTTCCCAATCGTGATGAAACTCTTGACAGCTCTATGCGTTCCTTATGTACTGGCGAGAGGAGTCTTCCCAATGCTCGGATATCCACTAGTTGTAAACTCGGCAGTGTACAGATTCGCATGGATAGGTTGTCTCTCGGTGAGCCTCTTCTGCTTCTGTGCAAAAAGATGTCATGTCTGGTTTAGAAACCTTCACAACTCGATCCGTGATGACCGTTATCTCATTGGTCGGAGACTCCATAACTTTGGGGAAGCTGCTTTGGCTAACCAAAACCAAAGTAGTGAAGATGCAGGAGATAATAGTGTTTTGATAGGTCGTGAGGGAGATGCTGATAATGGACTTAGACTCAGACGTCCAATCCAACAAGAAGCTTAGAAAGATAAATTAGTATTTGCTCAAACAGTTGGAAACTGTTTACCGAGTCTTTTTTAATATTTGGTTACTTAAGCCGTAAGATATGGCTTTGAATCATTAGTCGATGTGTAATTAATTTATATCCTTTGACCCATTTCTTTTTTTGGCTTGTGTATTAATATGAAAGATCCTTTTTAGTAAGAACAATTCGTATGCCAATAAGCTTGCCTTGTGTGTTCCTGTCGTAATGCCTGTTGGAACCCAACATTGCTTATTGCACAATACTAGATTCATAATGAACTTTTAATCTTTTATTTGAGGTGGTAATGAGTTTGGATATTTTATTTTGGATATTTTATTTTCTCTTCGCAATTCTATTGGAGGATTAGTCGTATCAGGTATAAACACCTTGTCCTACTTGTTTCTTGTGTGTATTTGACAACTATGCAGTTATACAGTTGATTTTATTGCAAACTCAGCCGTTAATGTAGATTTTGATACGAAGTCTTCCGATTATTTGTTGCGACCAATCCCAACTATTCTAAAATTTCTAGATACTTAACTAATGTCAAAGATCACGACATAAAAATCCAAAAAACACTTGAAACCAAAAGAAAGTTCAAATTAGGGTGTTTCTTCTTAAATCGAAATTAGACTTTTTAACTTAAAACGAAAAAATCGTTTCGAAATTAGACGGACCATAAGGAAACGTAGAGATAAACCGACCAAATGGACCGTAAACTCAATATAAAATTAATATTAATACAAAACATTGATATGTGGCTGTGTCCCCATCACCACCACCTATCTCTCATAAAGTTTCTCTCTACTTGTCTCCGAATTTTACCATCCAATCAAAAACGATTCTCTTCTTCTTCTTCACCTTCTCATCTCTCTAAATTTTCTACCTTTGTTTCCCTCAGATTTCACATATTAAAAACTTTATTTATCATCGGAATTCGTGAGTTGCAGAGGATAAGCGATTATGGGTTCGATCTCTTTGTCTAATTCTCTGCCCATAACGCGACTTCCTCTACTTACATCACTCAATCATCAACCCTTTCTTCCGATTTCTTCTTCCTCTTTGTCTCTTCTTCCTCTCTCTAATCATCGTCGCTCCACTTTTTCACCTTCAATCACTGTCTGTGCCATCTTCGCTGCTCCTTCCGGCGTTAATAATAACTCTATACCCGTGAGTCTATAGTTTCTCCTTTCAGATAAACCCTTTTCTTCCATAACCTTAATTTTGTGTTTGTTTGGGGTTTTCAGGCTAAAAACGGAGGTTATACAGTTGGAGATTTCATGACACGGAGGCAGAATTTGCATGTTGTTAAACCCACAACCTCAGTTGATGATGGTAATTCTGCAAACCTGGAATTGAAACTTGAATTATCGTTTTCATCAATCAATATCTTAGTTTGTCTTTTTGTATCTTATTTGAATTTAACAGCACTTGAACTCCTGGTTGAGAAGAAAATCACTGGATTGCCTGTAGTTGATGATGATTGGAATCTGGTAAAGTTTGATTACATATTATATTCAATAAGATATACTTTGTTTATCTGACACCTTACTTACTCCTCTGCTGTTATTTCTCTTGCAGGTTGGTGTTGTTTCTGATTACGATTTGCTTGCACTGGACTCCATCTCTGGTAATCGTTTACAAGTTTTTTTGTACTCAAAAGTTCTTAAATGTTCTGTTGATGTGATGATCACCAAAGTGTACGGTTAATCCTTTGATCAGTTAAGGAGTTGAGTCATAATCCAATTTGTTGGAGTTCAGATTTGGACTTCTTCTGGATCTTAGTATTTTGTTGGCACATAAACTTCTCGTTTAGTTTTTATTGTCCAGAACGTTAATGGTTTTGAATGGCACGGTTTGGTGAAGCAACTAATCCTCTTGTCATTTGTATTAGGCCGCAGCCAGAATGATACAAATATGTTCCCTAATGTCGACAGTACTTGGAAAGTATGTTTTCTCCTTATCCATTTTATTGCAATTCATTTATTTGAGAACTATTTTTGTTTGTCCACATTTGTATGGAAACTGTTAGGTAGGTGATTAGTTATATAACCTTTCGAGTTCTGTTTTTCGCCAGACGTTCAATGAACTCCAGAAATTGATAAGCAAGACATATGGGAAAGTTGTTGGAGACTTGATGACTCCTTCTCCTCTTGTTGTCCGTGATTCTACCAATTTAGAAGATGCAGCCAGGTATCCTTTTCTTTATTCACTACATTCGAAAACAATCCGATTTTTGTTGCACAAGCCAATTTTTCTTGTGGCATTCATCTCTGACATTGACCTTGGAAGCAACATTTCTTACTAGTTCTGTACACTTGTCTCCAGGCTGCTTCTGGAAACAAAGTTCCGAAGATTACCTGTCGTGAGTGCTGACGGAAAACTGGTAAGAATTTCATAGTTAGAGTCTCTTCTTATTCTTCTTGTTCAGTTTAATTTCGTCTCTAAACACATTGATTCTTATGTTTGTGTTCAACAAGATTGGGATCCTTACAAGGGGAAACGTTGTTAGCGCTGCTTTGAAGATCAAAAAAGAAACCGAGAACTCTACATAGCTTGAAGGCAGCAGTTATATAGCAGATCCCTCATTCTGCCATAGTTAAATAGCAAATCTATTTATTCCATTGATATATAAGTATATATATGTGCGTCCATTCTCAATTTTTGTTTTTTGTTTGCTTTCTAGAGCAAATTTTTTACTTTAGGAGTGACAATTTCAGACTCAGAACACAAGGTAATTGGTATTTGATACATTTATATATATTGTAGCACAAGTTTACTCGTATCACCAAGCAGCACTTTTTCTTGTTTGATGTCTTTTTACTTCAATCTCTCACTCAGATCATCAATAAGGCTATTCAAATCATTAAACGAAGACCCTCCTTCGACAGCGGCTTTAGCCATAACTTCTAGCTTTTTTGCCCGTCTCCGCCTCTCCTCTGCTTCTTCCCCTACCAACACCTCCCTCACTGCTTTAGCCACTTTCTCTCTGCTAATGAAATCTCCTGCAACTCTCACATGTCTTTTTGCTTCTACGCTCACTCCCGTTTTAAGCACTTGCATAACCAATTTCTCGTTGTAGAATTGCTCAGCTCCGATTGGCCACGTCACCATTGGTAGCCCTGCAGCTACTCCTTCAAGAAGCGAGTTCCAGCCGCAATGAGTCACGAACCCACCGGTTGCTTGGTGTTCAAGTATCAGCACCTGAGGAGCCCATCCTCTTATGATCATTCCTTCACCTTTCGTCCTCTCTTCGAACCCTTCTGGTAACCATTCTTCTTTATCGTCTGTGCTTTTCCTAACAACCCAGATGAAACTTGTGCCGGAAGCTTCTAATCCTGCAGCGATCTCGATGAGCTGCTCGTTCGGGAAGCAAGCCACACTCCCAAAAGAAACATAAATGACTGAATCTGGTTTCTTAGAGTCTAGCCATTTGAGACATTCAACCTCATTAACGTTCGCTTTCTTTCCTCTCTCAGCCTTCTCTTCAAATCCTCTGCTATACAGCGAGAGTGGACCGATATGCCAGGTTCTCTTTTGTACATAACTTTTGTAAAAATCGGCGTAATCAGGTTCTAATTCATAGAAACTGTTCACAACAACTCCTGAGCTCTTTATTTCAGATTCCCTTATCTCAATCATAAACTTCCCCATTTCAGATTCTCCATCACCATCTATGATCTGTTCTTCAGTTATCATTATGTCACCAGGGAGATCGGGAATCAGAAATGGCTCACAGCTCGAAGCTACTCTGTTTTGTGGTTTATGCAGTTTAATGCAATAACCAGCACATAAAGAAAAGTAGCCAGTGCCGTGGAACACAAGCCTTGGCACTTGAAACTTCTCTGCAGCTTCAGTAGCCCACGGGAAGAACATGTCCGCGATAAGACAGTCCGGTCTCGTTGTCCCGAGGAGTTTCTCAAGCTGGTCTTTGAAAAACCTTGTCGAGAAAAAGAATTTGAAGGTCATGTAGTTTCTATAATCATCATTCTTCTTTGAAGTAAAGAAATCAACATTTTCGCATCCTTCTGGTAATCCAAGCTGCACACAAGGGAAATCGAAGATCTGAATATCGATATCCTTATTAGGATTTAGGCTCTTGAAAGAGTCGATGGGCTTTTGAAGGATCTTGGAGTTGAGAGGTGTGGTGATGATTGTGGATTTTGCTCCTCTGCTAGAGAACACCTTAGCCATTTCTAGAGTTGGAATCATGTGGCCATGAGCCATAAAAGGGAAGAAAACAACATGGAGCTTATGATGAGTGTTACTACTCATGTTTGACTTTGGTTGAAAAAAAGAGATGTTCTAAAAAAAGTATTCAAGAGAAATGAGAGACTCTGAAGCTCGTAGAAAATTAGTTTTTCTTCTCCTGTTGAATGGTTGTAGAAGTTCATGATTATATAACAGTTCGATCTACAACATAACGTATACGTCAAAATTTAGGATTATAGTGGGTTTTGACGTCTTTGCATTCGTCACTAGTTTTGTTTTGTTTAGTCCTTTCTCTGTCACTTTTTGTGCGAATTGCAGGATCTGTTTTCAAGGTCTTTTGAACCAAAATTTTTTAACCTGTGAATCGGTTTCGAGATCTACAATTATGTTAAATCTTTGGTGAAAATAAATGTGTGATTAGTTGAGTAACATAACAAGAATCACCTGACTAAATCATTTTAATGGCGATTAACAATTTATTTTGTCTCATTGAACGTTGATGGTGACATTACACATAATAACAACACAAAGCAATGGTTTACTTGTCTTGGTCAATGCATTGGTCTTTTACGTTTTGAAAATGTGAGTTTAATATTCAAAACATGTGATGGTCTACCAGTTTAGCAAACTCATAAAAACCAAAGAAGAATGTTATGATCTCAATTTCGATGTGACTGATAAAGAAAGAAGAAAAATACAAATTTTTACATTTGACCAACCCAAAACAGACGATGTTGCAGACGTGTATTAATGAGGAAGTTGGATTTTTCAACAGTTTTTCATTTCATTCTGCAAAGTCTTAACGTTTACCAATGTCCAATAACTTTTCTAATCACTTAAGCAAACAAGTAAGTAATATGTTTTGATTCATAGTCAGTAACTCAAACCAACAGAGTAACACAAATACAATACATTCAACTTCTTTATATCTTATTGTTTCTGCAATTTAACCAACTTAAGCTCTTCCATCAACTTATTCAACTCAACATCTGAAGATCCTCCTTCCTGCACAGCAGATTTAGCTATTTCAGCCAACTCTTTTGCCTTTCTCCTACTCTCTTCTCCAACCATTACTTCCTTTACAGCTTTCTCCACTTTCTCTCTGCTAATGAAATCTTCTCTCTTCTGTACTCCCACACTCACTCCTGTTTTCAACACTTGTGTCACCAATTTCTCATTGTAGAACTGTTCAGCTCCTATGGGCCATGTAACCATTGGCAGACCTGATGCAACACCTTCTAGAAGCGAGTTCCATCCACAATGTGTAACAAATCCACCAACTGCTTTGTGTTCAAGTATCAGTACTTGTGGTGCCCATCCACATATTATCAATCCTTTTTCTTTAGTTTTCTCTGTAAACCCTTCTGGTAACCACTCTTCCTTCTCACCTATTTCACACCAAATAAACCAAGTTTATCATTTGAATCAATTGAATACTAAACCATTGTTTGCTCTGTAACAAAAACAGAGAATTATGCTGCAGTTAACTAATAGGTTGAGATATATATACCTTGGCTTCCAGATTTGCCAACCACCCAGATAAAATTATGTCCTGACATATCTAATCCAGCTGCGATCTCTAACAGCTGCTCATTATTGAAGCTTGCCATGGTTCCAAATGACAAGTAAATAACTGAACCAGATTTCTTGGAATCAAGCCATTTCAAACATTCATGCTCATCAATGGCTGCCTTTTTGCCTCGTCCTACCTTCTCCTCGAGGTTTCTATTGCGTAAAGAAAGTGGGCCAATATGCCACGCTCTTTTAGCCACAGATCTTTTGTAATACTCAGAGTAAGCAGGTTCAAGCTCATAAAAGCTGTTCACCAATACACCAAAGCTATCTCTCTCTGAATCTCTTACTTCCTTCATAAACTTCCCCCAGACAGACTCCTGTTCTTTCTCTATGAGCTGTTCATCTGTAATCACAATCTCTCCAGGGAGTTCAGGAATCACAAAGAGCTCAGAACTCGAAGCAACATTCTTGAAAGGCTTATGGAGCCTAATGCAATGAGAAGCGCATAAAGAGAAGTAGCCTGTGCCGTGGAACACAAGTCTTGGTACTCCAAACTTCTCAGCAACTTCAGTCGCCCAAGGCATGAACATGTTAGCAACAAGACAGTCTGGTTTCATTGTCTCTAGGATCTCCTCTAGTTGCTCTTTGAAATATTTCATTGCAAATAAAAACTTCAAAGTCAAACCACCTTTGACTAAGTCAGGATTCGAGAAGATGAAATCAGTGTTTTCACAACCTTCAGGTAAACCAAGCTCTGTGCAAGGGAAATTGAGGATCTGGATACAGATATCTTCAAGTCCTGGATTCTCTTGATTGAATTTGTTGATGGGTTTCTCAAAGAACAGATTGGAGTTGAGAGATGTAGTAAGAATTGTTGATTTAGCTCCTTTGGTAGCGAAGAGCTTGGCTATATCTAGAGTTGGAATCATGTGGCCATGAGCCATGTAAGGGAAGAGTAAGATATGGAGCTTAGAGACTTCACCTGAAGTTTCCATGACTGGTTGGAATCAAAATCTGGGCTTCGTAGAGCTAAATTGAAATTTTTTGTAAGAAGATTAGGTGTTTGAGAATCAAAAAGCTATGAATATGTATATATATATATATATAATATAAAAAAATTAATTGTTCTTGGATTCTGGAACTTGAAGAAAGAGAACAGTAGTAAAAAAGATGGACTTTTCTTCGCAGGTAACGCTTTGTTGATATGAAAGCACAATTTATTACAACTACAATTGAAGCATCCTTAATCAAATCTTTGATGTTTATGTTGTGTATTAAGTACTGATTTGGAATTATAAACTAAAAAGATTAGTTAGACAAAAAAAAAGGCATTGATCTTCTTCGTCATTGGAAAGTTGAATATTACGTCATGGCATTCGTCATTAGTTTATCTTCTTGGTCTTTTTGGGTCAATCTCATTATTACTTTAGTGATATTATTGGTCAAAAATAGCATCTATAGGAAATTATTGGGAAATTAACTACTTTCTAGATAAAATAAATTCTTAGATTTTAGTCTTGTTGTTCTATAAGATATTCGATTTTTGGTAAATAGTTTGTTTGATGATTTTATAATCCCATGCAAATCCCATATTTAAAAAAAAAATACATTTAATTTTTTAAAAAATAATTTTAATCTGAATTTATGATTTTAGATCATTTTGATAAAATTTGGACTATAAATTTAGATCATGTCTATCTATTGTGAAAAGATAAAAATAAATTTAAGTATAGTTTATTGTTAGGGATTGTCATTAATTGTGGCTTCTCCTTAATTAGTTAAACCATAAGCCAAAACTTTCTTCGGCCTAAACCGTACCGTAATTAAATCAAACCATGAGCTAAACCATTTTGAGTCTAAACCGTAATTCTCCGGTTTGATTCACCTGTTCTCGTTTCTTCAACAGAATCGTATAATTTCGTTTTCGAAACCAAATTTGAGAGGCGATTATTGTATCATTGCCAAAGAAATTATCCTTTTGACAATTTGATTGTCGAGGCTTTAGTTTTCATCAATCTTTGGGTGATTCGTTAAGATTGCTGCAAGTAAAATCCTCATGCCCGACGATAAAGAGTTGCAGGAACCTAAGGAAGAAGATTCCTTCGTCTGGGACAACGATTCACAGCTCTATATTCATCACAGGCAACGTCTCTTTCCAAGTTTCGACTCTTAAGGATTTTTGTATATTGCCATCAACTGATTTCCTTAGGTCTTTCCAGGAGAAATAATCAGAAACTTGGATCTAGTGTTTTGTTTTCTTTGATAATTTTCAATAAAAGGCTGACATTTTTATGAGAATTAAGCATCATGCCGATAATTGTATTGATTTTTGGATACTAATTTTGTTTTCGATTTGTGAATTGCAGTAGTGGGTTTTATCATGACCCAAAAGCTGGTTGGTATTATTGTAGCAAGGATAGTCATTACTATAAGTATGAAAATGGAGAATATATTCTCTTGGAATATGAGGAGTCTAGCTTGAACTCTCCTGGAAAAATTGTTAGTTTTGATCCATCTGAGGATTACTCAGGCAAGAATGTAGAAACTGAATGTCATGTTTCAAAGAGTAATCCTGGAGAAACTCCTTCAGGTAAACTTACGAGTAGAGTTCCGCTGGTTTATTGCGTAGCATCTGTTATAGACAACTGACACACACGTTTATTGCTTGAAGAGGCAACAGGGTGCTCAAATAACCAGGAATCTGAACATCCTCAACGACCTTCCTCATGGTAGGTTATGTCTTTTATTACCTTATGCAGACTTATATATGTTTCTTCATTATATGGTTTATGAAACTTTTTTGACAATGGATCAGGGTGGAAGATGTACTTATTGAACTTTATTTAGCTGGTTATAATCAACAACATCCCAATGATTCCAGCAATCAGAAGCCTTCTAGGGAAAATAATCGGGACTACCAGATGTTATCAGCTAATGGTCTTTGCCTGGGACAATGTTTATTAGCCTTTTATATTGCAAACTTTGGAAAACTTTGCTCTTCAAGTTTGGAATTTAAGGAGAGAAGCTACAAATTGTGTTTGTTCTCCAGGAGATGATGATGTTGAGGAACTTGAAGAGGGAGAATGGATTCCTGAAGAAGATTTTGATCCACTGGAAGAGAACTTTGATGAAGGTTTTTATTTCTTTATGTTCTTGTCAGTTGCTTTCATTCTGCCCCATATTAGCTTTTGGTTATGGTTATTGATATATGAAGCTATCTGAGATCCCTTCTTCAGCTCATATTCATAGATTTGATGCTCATAGTTTCATTTGTAGTTGCTCCTTCAAAGGAGGAAGAGATGTGGCAAGCACAATATGGTCAGGTCGTTGGATCTCCTGAGAAGACCCTACCTGAGATCCCTTCTGTTGATTTGTGGGATTGGAAACTTGTTTGTGAATCCAGAACAGCAGAGAATGAACAGGTGGCTAGGTTAGTAGGAAGACTGGTCAAACGGTCCGCCAATCTTCATCCATCTGTGGCGTCGAGTGGCACACTTCTCAAAACTGCTCCAATTTGTGAAGCACGGCTTCACCTAGTGCGAGTTAGGACAGGTCTACCACCTTCCTTGTAATATAGCCTTGATCCTGTCAACAAAGATTGTTTTTTGCTGAAATAAATTTTTGTTGACCTTATGTGCTTTATTATATGGGGACATGTAGAAAACGAATTTGATTCTCAAATATTTTGTTCCAGGTCAGGTCTATAAACTGCGAAATCCTAGTGCGAAATACCTTGCATCCTTGTCAGTATATGACTCCTCCAACCCAACAAAAGATTGGGGCTTTCCAGATATCTCAACTACATGGGAAAATCCTTGTACAAAACGCAAAGCTAAGAAGGTGAAACCAGAAACTGACTGCAAACTTACAGTGAAGCCTCATGAAGACGACATGATTGAAGAGGTACTCCAAATCTACCTTCATGGCTACATTCTTGTTTTTTATGTTTCCGAATGTTTGTGAAGGATCCTAACGTCCTGCTTCTTGAACTTCTGCTAAATACATAGCCGGAGAAAAAACGCAAAGCAAAGAAAGTGAAACTAAAAACTGACTGCAAACTCAAGGTGAAGCCACGAGATGGAGTCAACATGATTGAAGAGGTATTCCATATCTACTTGTATGGCTAGATTCTTGTATTTCAGTTTCGAAATGTTTGTGAAGGATGTAATCATTATGCTTCTTAAACTTCTGCCAAATCTAAAGCAGGAGACTATATTCTAAAGCTTTGTGTATGAGGGTTTCAGTGACAAACTTATTTATGTTGAGAGTATATTGACTGCAAATTTAGTGGTATTAGAACCTTAGTAAGCTACAATTTTAATTATTCCTCACATTGTTTATCAGAAGGGAAGCTGCTCATACAGAGATAGAGCGGCAGAGAGAAGAAATTTGCATGGTGGATATGGTGTTGGGCCAGGTCAAAAGGGAACAATAGAGGGCCATAACGCAGATGAGCATTCAGTTCCCGACACTGTTTCTGAAGAGGAGGCTACAGCAGAAGCATTGGAGTTATCATTTGGATCTGGAAGTTATGCAAGGAGGATAATGGGAAACATGGGTTGGAAGGAGGTAACTTGAAAATCTATCACTTTAGATGTTATGTGTTG
The DNA here is from genome assembly GCA_900406405.1 of Lepidium africanum. Taxonomy (NCBI): domain Eukaryota; kingdom Viridiplantae; phylum Streptophyta; class Magnoliopsida; order Brassicales; family Brassicaceae; genus Lepidium; species Lepidium africanum. Next base: position 79,518 of record OVAX01000049.1, read on the forward strand.
TTCCCATAAGATTATGATTGTTTGAGAAATACAACTGTAGGGTGAGACGCTCGGGAAGAACACAAAAGGTTTGGTTGAACCAATACAAGCAGTTGGCAACACTGGGAATGTAGGGCTAGGTTTTCCTCAAAGGAGAAGGAAATAATCTGTGGTGCCAGATTTTCTCTTTATGAGACGCATAGTATTCATATAGTACTTAGTTAAGCATGTGGAAGTTGTGATACGATATTACTTGAGAGTGGCTTATAAGATGAGAGGTTACATTAAATACATATATCTCATCTAGACTTGTAAGAGTTCAGAACTTAGTTACTTGTTGATTTTGTATTATCAATTTATGAGTTTGAATCTTTTCAGTCTTTCATCTTCTTCCATCTTTCTTTGGATTTTTTATGATTCAGTTACAAAACAAAATTGTATTTTATCACAGTCTCTTAATTCTTAGGTTAAGAATTGCATACCTATTAAAATGTTGGTATCCAAGTCTCATTTAAAGGGATAGTTTCACAATGATTGGAGCATTTGGTAGCGAAGAGTTTGGCTATGTCTCCCATTTATCTAATGAAATCGTGTCTCATTAGTGGTTTCCGTGTTTACATCTTCTTTTATCTTTCTTAGGATTTCTTATGATTCATTTAGAAAACAAAATTGTATTTTCTCACAATGTCTTAATTTTTAGGTTAAAAATTGCATACCTATTGTGATTGAGGTATCCAAGTCTCAATTGAAGTGATAGTTTCACAATGACTGGACCATTTTTTTCTATTTGCATAATGTTCGTGAGATTGCAGTGATAAATAGCAAAAGAAAGAAACATAGACTTGTCTTCAGTTTTTTCAATTACTGGTCTATTTTTTATTCTCTCATATTGTTTGATTTGATTTGTTTTAGTTACCTAATTTTGCTTTTGAACTACTTTTAGAAATTATAGTAGTGATCACTTTGGTTGTCTCATATTGAATTTTTTTTTCTAGTACTTGAGATATATTACAAGGAAATTGTTTTAGTTACCTAATTTTGTAGACTTGTAACAATTCATATTGACTTGTAACAATTCAGAAGCATAATACTTCCTGATTTTATATCATGTTGAATCAGTACCAAGCATGTTTTGATGGTCATATTATCAACTTCTTATCAGTTTGAATCTTGTCTATAATTAGCTACAAAAGAACAGTAGAAGAAATGCTAATTCCAAGTGGCTGACTTTGTATATTTTGGTGACTTGGTCCACGAGACAATAATAAATTGCAGGAAAGTTGTTTCGTAATATATCTCAATTTTTGAGGTTGCAAATTGTTTAAAAGGATCATAATCTCTCTTATCCTCGAAAGCTTCTTATATATATCGTTTATAAATGCATTTCAGTATATTGGTTCGGGACGTCAATTTTGGGCTATGACTATTGATTCGAACAATACATATGGAGAAGACAAAAGTTTTAAATTGTCTTCATCCTTAAGCCGCCTTAATTATATACAGTACGTAGAATTATCTCTCCTAAAAATTGGTTTAAATAGAATTGTTCAAATACGATAAAATACGTATATTTAGTAGTAGTTTGTAAGTAAATGATAAATTAATTATTTATAAAACAATGATTAGAAAAGTTTATTAATATATCAAACCAGTAAAATCATTGTTTATGCTTCGTATAATAATACAACTATGTACATCTCAAATTAAGCCGTTAGCGAAACAGAGTTATTCATGTAAAAGTCAAAGTTAGGGTCAACGCTTTATTATGATACGCGTCATGCTTCTGAATGAAACTTCCTGTCTTGTTTCATTAGCGTTTCTGATTTAAACTCCGATTCTCTTCAGATTTAGCTTCATCGTTACTTTTTGAAACCCTAATTTCTCTTTTGTTTCTCTATCAATTGAATTCATCAATCGCTTCATGTTGATGAGTGGGGGTATTCAAGGCCAGGTTCTCGAGGTCACTGGTTCGTACCTTTTCCTTTCTTATCTCCAATTTTTGTTCTTTTTCTTTTCTATGATTCTGTAACTCAACTTTCACCAGAGAACGAATTGAATATTCCCTTTTGTTTGGTTTCATAAAGGTGATAACTTTTTTTTTTCTGGGATCGATTCTTTTGATTTTCAGTTGTTGGGTGCCAGAAATTGAAAGATACAGAATGGTTTACAAGGCAAGATCCGTACGTTGTTCTCGAGTATAGCGGCACAAGGCACCGTACCAGAACCTGCACAGGTTAGTTTAACCCTTTTGATTCATGATTTCTTCAGATCCAGAAACAAGTTACTATCTTTTGATTCTTAAAGAGTTTGAAGCTTACTAATATTTGAGTTTCATTGATGGGTTTGTTTCAGATGGTGGAAAGAACGCTGTATTTCAAGAGAAATTTATGTTCACTTTGCTTGAAGGACTTAGGGATGTTAAGGTTTCTGTTTGGAATAGCAATACACTCTCTACAGATGACTTCATTGGGAATGCAACGTATGTGATATTGTTGTGTGGATTTTTTATATTTTGAAATTCCGGGTATGGATTTGTATTTGAGTAATTTGTCGTCTGTTTCTTGTGATAGGATTCAATTGCAGAAGGTTCTTTCTCAGGGATACGACGACTGCACCTGGACTCTTCAGACTAAAACTGGAAGGTTAGAATAGTGACTTTACGGATTTTGATTCCTTTTGCATTGAGCATCATGTTTGGTAATAGATAGTTGTGTGGTACATATTGGTTGGTCTAGCTAATTTTGGTGTTGGACTTGCTCATCATCTATGGAACTTTTGATGTGGTTTTGTTTACAGCATTCGAGGATTCTGTATATAGTTTAGTTAATTGCGTTGCTATGCTTGTGCTCCCTGTATCTTTTACTTGAGTGAAACCTTTAGTTCTTGTCATTTATATACGTTGTTGGCATAAGAGCATGGTTTTGTTCAATAATTGGAGTCGGTATGTGAGTTACTTGTCACCTTTGCTGTTAATAGGAAATGCAAACTGTTTGATTTCTGAGAACTTGCACATCTTTCTATTGTTAATCTGTGAAGTACTTGTTTTTCATTCTTGCTATAATGTGAAAAAACTATTATGCCAGGGATCATCGAATTATTCTGTTTCTACAATGAGCTCACCCGACAATTGATGTAGCATTTGGGTTTCTCTTGATCTTAGTAGAGAGAGAACTGGACACTTAAAGATAGATAGAGGCTAGTGTCTGTTGTTAGGTCACCTAAAAAGAGAACTGTAGATCAGTGTAAACATTTTAGCATCAAATTATATTTCTTTAAACAGTTTCTCAGTTATACAATGTTTTTGGAAAGAAATGCACGATCAAAGAGTTATTTTAGTCCGTAGCTAAGTGCTGCTCATTGTAATTTCTGAAGAGTTATAAGACTAGTTTCCCTGATTGTAAATCTTCTGAAAATGCAACAATCTCTCTGTCTTGCAGATTTGCTGGAGAAGTAAGACTCATATTGCATTACGCAGCAGCAAAGGTAAAGTCATGACTAAATTAGCAACATTGAGTCTCAACAGGTTTATTTATCAACAAGAAAGCTAAACACAAAGTCCATTTCTTGTAATACAGAGAAATGATTACTCAGCTGCGCCATCCGCACCACCTTATGCGCCTCAAGTACCTCAATATTCAGCACCACCAGTACCATTCTCTGGACCATCTCTATACCCACAAGTACAACAATACCCTCAGCAGCCATCAGGATACCCACCACCTTCAGGTTATCCTCCTCAACCATCTGCCTATCCTCCTCCCTCAACTACGGCTTACCCTCCAGGTCCTTCAGCTTACCCTCCTCCTCCTCCATCCTCTACTTACCCTCCTTCTCCATACCCTCCTCAACCATCACCATATCACCCACAAGGTACATTAATATTCTTTTTCCTCATCTCGCATTAGGTTGTTTGCACTTTGCTTTTGTGTGTAGATGCTATAATAGAATGCTCATCTTTCATATAAAACCACAACCTTACACCATGATATGAATCAAGTTCTTTTGTTAATATTCAGTGGTGGTTGATTCTTATTTCTTCTTCTTTCCAGGTCCATACCCAGGACAATACCCACCTCCTCCTTACTAAAGCTCTAGCGTTTAGACTTTGTCGGAAAGTGGTTATGATGTAGATAATAGTGATGTTTTATTTTCTAGAATTTGGGACGAATTTCTTTCTCTTTCTTTCATTTTTTTAAAAAGATATATATATTCCTTTTGCTGTTATTGGCTTTTGCAAATTGTAGCGTAATGGTTAACTTTTGTGGGATGGCCAGTAAAACTCGATTATGAAGTTTGGAACTTTCCATATATTAGCCAGATCACAGATTCTCTTGCAAAACTTATTTGAATAATAATTACTCAAATAATTACTCTAAAAACCCTTCACGGTTTTTCATTTGATTTATTCACAATTCTTTGACCGTTCACAGCTTTTTACAGCCTCAAATCACAGATGATTAGAGAAAGTCATGTGGTCAATGTGTAGGCATATTTTAAAAGTTTTAACAGAAGAAAATATTAATATAATTGTTGACGATAGCCAAAAAGTAGTAAGAATTTAGTTAATTAGCCGACAGATTTTACTGCACTTTGGTTTCTCGATCTCTACTCCAATGAGTAAAAGTAGGTAAAGCGGGAAACAGCAAAAGAAATGACACATGAATAAATCAATAAAATAAAAGAAATTCCACATTTAATATTTAATAACAAAATATTGATATATTTGTAAGAGTAAAAGACAAACGTAAAAACCATCTAGCCTTCACCCATAAATCAATCTCTCCTTCTTTTCGCTCTACTTCCCACTTCCTGCTTTTCTTCTTCTCTTTCTCTCTCTAGTCTCTCTTTTGTAGCTCCCTCTGTTAGCTAATCTCAGCACGCTTCCACAGATAGGAAGATGAGTCTCTCTCCGAGAGATTTTCTCTCTATCTTCTTCTGTGTAATGCACTGAACTAAACCCATTAGCCAAAGTAGATAATCAACGTTACAGAAAAGAAGAAGAAGAAGAAGAAACTTCTTTATATCTTTCCTCTCGTTCTCGAGTTTAGTTTCACAATGGCGATTCGGAAAGAGGAAGAAAGTAGAGAAGAACAGAGCAATTCGTTTCTTCTTGATGCTCTTTACTGCGATGAAGAGAAATGGGAAGACGAAGAAGAAGAAGTTGAAGAAAAGTTTTCCTCTTTTTCTTCTTCTTCTTCTTCATTCGTTCTTCTGCAACAAGATTTGTTCTGGGAAGATGAAGATCTAGTCACTCTCTTTTCCAAAGAAGAAGAACAAAGACTCAGTTGTCTCGATGATGGTTATCTCTCCACGGATCGGAAAGAAGCTGTGGGATGGATTCTGAGAGTCAATGCTCATTATGGCTTCTCTACTTTGGCAGCTGTTTTAGCTATAACTTATCTTGATAAGTTCATCTGTAGCTACAGCTTACAGAGAGACAAACCATGGATGCTTCAACTTGTTACTGTTGCTTGCCTCTCCTTAGCTGCTAAAGTTGAAGAAACTCAAGTCCCTCTTCTTCTAGACTTCCAAGTAAATCATCATATCTGCTATAATTTTCCCTTAAAGTTCAGTCTTTGATTCCTCTGTTCTCATCTTTCTGGTGCACTTGTAGGTTGAGGAGACAAAGTTTATGTTTGAGGCTAAAACCATACAGAGAATGGAGTTGTTGATTCTGTCTACTTTCCAATGGAAGATGCATCTCATTACTCCAATTTCCTTCTTAGACCACATTATCAGGAGATTGGGCCTAAAGAACGATACTCACTGGGATTTCCTCGACAAATGCTACCGTCTCCTCCTCTCTGTAATCTCCGGTTCGTAAAAGACAAACAAATAAACACATTGTTTATCATCTTCTGAATCTGAATTAAATCTAACATTCTTGTGTTGTTTTCCTCTTGTCAGATTCAAGATTTGTCTGCCACCTACCATCAGTAGTTGCTGCAGCCACCATGATGAGAATTATAGAGCAAGTTGAGCCTATTGACCCTCTTTTATACCAAACTAAGCTTCTTGGTGTCCTTAACATATCCAAGGTTAGCTTCTAATCTCTCTGTTAGTAAAATTCTCTTTTCACTCAGGCTTTTTAACAAACAACTTTCATGCATTAACAGGAAAAAGTGAATCCATGCTACGAACTTATCCTTCAATTACCAATGGATCGTATCGGTTTATCTATCCAAACCCAATCTTCCCGTAAACGTAAGATTAACGATTCATCGTTAAGCAGTCCAAGCTGCGTGATTGATTCAAATCCTTTCAATAGCGACGAAAGCTCAAATGATTCATGGTCAGCGAGTTCGTACAATCCAACACCATCATCGTCACCTCCACAACAAGAACAACTTCCATTGAAGAAGATAAGAGGAGCTCAAGAGAATGAGAACAAGAAACCCATTTTGCATCTACCATGGGCAATCGTAGCTACTCCATAATCATCGAGCTCGTTTTTTCGTTTAATATTTACTGTCTTTTTAAAATTTGAGAACAATCCTTTGTATTATTAAGTTTCCCGGTTTGCATATACGAAATGTCGCGAATGCCCTTATTTGCCATAGCTTAATAAAGCTTGTGGGTGAAGGGTATTCATGACATTTGACTGCATGGGATGACATGAAGAGAATTATAATAAGTCTTGCGTAAATTTTGAGGATTTTGCAATATCTGAGCCGTAATCTCCGGTGTTATTATTATTTAAATCATTAGTGGTAAAATTTTAAATTCTAAAATATATACACTTAGGTTAATACTGTATATTTTTTAATAGTCGAGAACAGTGTTTGTAAGACGTATTAAATAAATGAGATGTTAAAATGTGTTACTATATGGAATGTGATTGTTGTGTTAATGATTGACAATGAAGGATTTAGTGTTTGAGGCTTTGACTTTGGTGAGAAGAGCCAATAGTTGCTTTTTGAATCAGTCTTTAAATATAATGGCTTTGAAACATGAAATTATTATTATAGTCTATTTTAAAAACGACAAAGATTGAAAACGCAACACTTGCTTTAGATTTTTGTCTTTTATCAAACCTGCTCTACGTGCTCTAGGCGCGTGAATAAAATTGCAATATGAACACGTACTTTCTCAAAAACTAAAATGATTATATTCAAATTTTATGCAAAAATAATCATATATATGCGATGAATCCATAAAACATAACGAAATTCAATATATAATCACAAATCTCATAAACAAAATTATTCCTTTGTAACTAACTTAACAAACCACACGAAAATCATTTCTTCTATAATTTTGGTGTAATTTTTTTTTGTCAACCTTACTTTTAAAATTAGATCAAGATTTTATCCAACTCAAAATTTATATTTTAAAATTTTTCTTTTTTTCTTTCCTTTACATCTAAAAAAATCAAATTCTAATGTCTGGAGAATGTTAAAGTGGTCACTACCATTAGACTATATATTCTTCGTATTTGGGTGTAATTTTTATAATTGTATTTGTATCTAATATCGCTAATAATTTTAAATGGTTTAATAATTAGCAGAAATATAAAATAGTCCTTAAAACTGGCAACAAAAATAAATTGTGAATGATAAAGTGATAATTAGCAAATAAAAACAGAGACTGAGAGCGTTGACCAGTAGATAAGGAGGAAGTGAAGTAGACGCGCGACATAATGTTCGATGACAATATCTGATGTAGCAGTAACACCAGAACTAAAGTAACCTGCTTCCACTCTTAGCATCTGGGATTATGCCACGTGTCCTATTGCATTCATCGTCACTTATGGTGTAGTATTTTTTACCATTAATCATCGTTATTAGTTTTTATAGTCGATACGTAAATCTTCCAAAATGATAATTGACGATACTTCGAAATGATTGTTGTGTTTTTGTTATACAAAAAAACTTTATGATTATGAAAAAATAGTTCGATTATTTACGTGAGCCACATTGTCAACAAAATCATAATTATATAATTCATACAAATTTAGAATATATATATAATAGATCCTTTTTGTATCACGGAAAAGCTAATATGAAGTAATGCGATTTGTATGACACGATAATATATTGTGAAATCTTCGCTCCTTCTTTTACACTTTTTCTTTCCTATTTTTATTTTTTCTTTGAGCTTTTTTTTTAGTAAGGAAAAAAAAGAGAGTATTTTAAATTTTCTACTTTTTTCACGTGTGACACCAATTTCCTCCTTTGGGATTTATCTTTATTTTCTTCATTCAATTTCATTACTTAGAAGAAAAAAAAACAAATTGCTTTAGCTTATGTCGTTTCTTAATGCTCAGCCTCACGTCATCAGTCATCACTACATATCAACCCAATCTTATTATACGTAGACGTTTAGTGTTGTTTTTTTTTTGTTTGTCATCAAACAGTTGTATTAAAAGGCCTAATAACAAGCCTCGAAATACAACCTGAAAAAGTAAAAACATGAAGAAAAAAGACGTTTAGTGTTGGATAACAGGTTAAACACACATATATATATATATATATATATTTGGACATGTTAACAACTACATGGCTATTTTTCTAAATTATGTACACATTTTAGATAGTATTTTGAAACACTGTTTCAGAAAATAATCATAAGTCATTTGTCTAATACTACAAACAAAAAAAATTGATTAATAATTCAGCGATCTGAAAATAACATCAAACAAACTCTGCTATCTAAATAATATACATGGAACATTTAAGAATAATGAATTATTTAATAAACCTTAAATATACATATTGGTTGTAAACTTTACAATTAAGATGCTATATCAAATTAAAACTTGTTTACCAATTGACATAGCTATATAAATTTAAATATATATATATATATATGTATATATATAAACGCAAAAGTAAAAGCTTATGGACATCAATTTATAAAAATCTGGAGTAGGGCACAGAGCAACAGAATTAATGAAAGGATGAATGTGGGAATAGGGAGGTTTTCGAAATGGGAGACCAAAAAAATCTTTCTATTTATTTTATTTATTCTATTATAAATTATTGAATTATTGTGGAGAATGTGTTGTCTGTATATATATTTTGTTGTCTCTTCTAATGGTCTTCTACTCTTTAAGGTATGTTATCAATATCATAGTACCTTACGCATCTCGTGAACCATATTATGACTTGCCATAAATTTTTTTTTTGTGAAACAAAATACAAGAAAATAAAGATTATTGATTTGTTTTCTAGAAATTAAATCTTTACATTTATTGTGTAAATATATTCTTTTTAGTATAATACAGATATATATTATTCTTAGTATGATACATATATATATATATTCTTTTTTGTATAATATATATATATATATATATTCTTCTCGATTGAATAATTCATTCCTCCATACCATTCCATTACATCCCATCAATCAGATATGAAACTGTTCTTAGTCAGCTTTGAATTTTGTTTAATAAATAGATGTTAAAAAATCGAATAAATTCAGTTACTAGAATAGAAATAATAGAAATTTATAAATTTATTTTTACTGAAAACTGGTTAAAAATGGAGAAAAGGAAAACAGCTTGCACCCAACATTGGAGAAAAGGGCAAAGAGGTCAATGTGACCCCACAAGACAATAATTATAGAATAATATAATTATTCTCAATGGCTTTGAAACCTTTATATCTTAAATATTTCTTCTTTTGACTTAGTCTCTTCCTTTTTTACTTCCACTCTTCTTTTACTTTTATTGGTTATACTTCATGGAAGTGAAAGAAAATGTGTTTCTATGGTCAATATGTTATACAAAGGAAAATATTCCAATATATCACAATTTTAAAAATATGCAAATTTTAAAAATTACTAAAGGGCTTAAAATATGTAAAGTTTAGATGAATAACAAAAGAAAATTATGGAAACTTCTAATAATTGATTCATCAAAAAGAAGAAAAGAAAAAAATCTTAAAAGAAGTAATTAAAAAATGACTTGGATTATTCTCTTTGTTGACGATTTGATCGAAGTAAATAAAAGTATATATATTTATATCATTAACGTATATTACTTTCTTTTTTTACAATAATGAGTAATGCACCAAGGTCTTTATTAGTCAAGGTTTGTTGGCAAAATATCACATGCATTGAAAAAATTAGGGCATGATTGATCAGCTTAAAAAAAAAGAAGTGGTATGAAAAGATGTAAAAACAAAAAAAACAAAGTGACAAAGAGATTGCCTTCTCAAATTTTTGTAGTCCATGATTATGTCTCGCATCTGCAAAGTCTATGTATGGTGGTTCATAAAACCAAGTAATCATTGGTCCAATGCAGTAAATAAAAACAATAAAACAAAATCATGTCGGCAATTTTTTAACAAATAAATAAAAATATAGTATTGAATTTTTAATCACATATGATCATTTCTATACTTTTAAAAGTCAAGATGGAGTTAGAATTGAGGCCTTGATGTCATATGCTTCAACCGGAGTCGGTAAATTCTTAGATTCAAAGAGATCATAGTTAGTGTCAGACTTTTTGGACTTTCAGTTTGCAATTTAGAACAACTCTTGTGAGCTTTAGACTTCTACTTAAGATTATTTCAACTATAGTTGACAAACTATGTACTGGCCACAACTAAGATACATGCACATTACTTTGTTTTCATTAAACTACATACAAACAAATAACTCTTTTTATAAATAAAAATAATTTATATTATATTAAATAAATATATGTAAATTTTTACATAAAATCATTGTTTTTTTTAATAATTAAATATTTATCTAAACTATCTATTTATAGGAATTCAACTTCAGAAAATCGTAGAGTGTATTAGACATTGTTAATCTAATAAGAAAACTATATAAACCAAAATGTAGACTATTGATTGGAAAATGTTAGAATAAAAGTAAATTAAAAATGGAACAAAAGACATAAATGGGAGGCATGTACAGATCTCTTCAAATGATTAGTAATTAATTGAGCAATTATGGCAATATATAATGATAGAAAACTCAAATGTATGTGAAATATATAAGGGTATATAAATGAAGTAGGTCCAAATGATATAAAATAACAAAAAATGGGTATAGTGTGAGCTGCGATTGCAGACACTGTCGCTATGGCCCTCTCCTTCAGACACAAATCAGACTGCAGGTCCCAAACCCTTGTTCTATTTCGTGATTCACATTATTGTATTCTTTTTCTCCCTACATTTTCTCATTTATACATCCATATTTTATAATATTTATCTCTATTCATATGTATTTAGTCTACATGTTGTCTCAAATATTCGCACGTATCAATGGAACCTAATGAATGTAACAGTTATACTCTATTTCAGTTGAAAATCTTTTACATCCATTAGAGTAAAATTATATGAATGAGTATTGAATATTCTTGTTGTTTATAAGATGAGTAAATGTTATGTGAAATATTTGCTGATACAAACAGAAACAACCCAATCTTGTAACAGGTATCCAATGTGGAATTTGTATATCCATAAAAGTTAAGTAGTAGTGTCAATCTCATATATAAAGCCAAATCTCAAGTCTCACGTTTCATAAGGATACATAAAGAAACATACAAAACATCCTCATTTCATTTTCTCCTTTTTGTTTTGTTATGATTTTAGCGGGTTAAGTTATAGAACCAGTTTGTGTTTGAATTTAGAATATTTCGACAGTAGCTACTCTCTACGATAAGTTAATTTAATATAATCGCAGTCTTCATGCATATAATACTAATTTAGTTATCAGTTTGTTTCGATTTTTTAACCCTAAACTTTCACACAAAATTATGTGAATTCCTAAAAAATTTAACTTTAGTAAACAAAGTTTAAGAGATAAATATTTAATCATTGACAAAAAAAATAGTTTTAAAACAACTCTTTTAATAATTAAAAATCGCTCTAGTTTTTTTTTTTTTTTTTTTTAATATTTTGGACGTAAGAAACTAATGTCTTTTCGTTACTATTATATCTTGAATATAGTTTTTTTTTTTTTTTTGTCAAACATATCTTAAATATAGTTATTTTATTAAATGTACGAGATTTTGATTTTGATTTTATTTTTGTAACCTTAAACCCTATCATATAAGGTTAGACAATTCTTAAAACCGAACTCCAATTAAAAAAAAAACTATATTTAACCATTTGATAAAGATGCTTTCCTATTAGAAAAATGGTTATACGATAACTCTTTTTGATAAGAGAATTACTCTAGATTTTTTCTTTTTCTCTTTGCCATAAGAAAGTAATGTTTATTCGTTATATTTTGGTATCTTGAAATTAAATATTTTGTTGAAATCTTGAAATCAAATATTCAATTTAATGTTTTGGAATTTTGATTTTTGATATTGTCGTATTGGAGTAAAGGTAATGATCATATGGTACAAAAATTAGAGAAGAAAGTGAAAACTCACGAGATATGTATTTTGTGTTGTCCAAATTCATGGGCAAACGATTCACTCTGAAATCGTGGTCACACAAAATAATGACTCACAATATTATCCCATTGGTGACAGATAAAAACTCAAGAGAGAAATGTAGGTAAAATGCAAATTATGGAGTTGACGGTTGATTCGTACGTACGTTTTACTTGAACAAGTAATTGTCGGAAATTTGACAGAGGAATCGAATGAGCATAAGTATGCCAACATATTCAATTTAGTCAGAACTTCATTTCATTTTTATCATCTTCTTCATGACTTAGATTTATTTCAACTCCCTTTTTCACCTAACATTACTACCCCTGTCCTTCACATATTGAATTTTTACCTTTCATTATCATTTTTTCTTATTATATACATTTTCATTTTTTAATTATTATATACAACCATAGTTTTATGTGCTGAAATAGGCAAAAAACAGTCTAATTAAAAGATTTGAAAATAATGTAACATGTATTATCTACACAAATTTTATTAGAGAGGTGCTCGGCGATGGCTTCGATTTTTCGGTTTGGAGTAGCAGTTTATCGAGTTTCCGTTTCTAGTATTATATCTAATTATGTTTCTAGTATTATATCTAATTATCTTTCCTCATATGGATTATTGGTTCCGAAGATATTTTTGTTTTCAAGTCAGTTTTTATATTCTAACTTTGTATTCTTCTCGAGTGTATTAATATATGAATTTTCAGATGAGAAAACCAATTAATTTGAAGCATGAAAAGTAGGATTTTAGATTAATTTATTATTTCAATTAATTCCAAAGGTCATTTCAAGAGACAAGTATGTGTTTCTAGATAGTTGTCCGTAGAGATTTATTCAACTATATTTTATGGTTAATATGGTCGATTTTGAATATTTATGTATAATATCACAAATGAAAAAAGAAGATATAAATTTCTCCATTCAAATTAAATGATTACTTTAACCCAAAACATACAAAACTGAATGAATGATTATGATTTTCTGTTTTGGAATGTCTCAAGTCTAACTTTTGGACAATTAAATGCGAAAGGGTTATATTGAATCTGACTAGTCCAAGTAAAAATAAGCACAACATATTTGCAGGGTTCAATCAAAGCTTGCATCTACAAATGTAAAACAAACATTATCGAGGCATGTTCTCACTCATTTTTGTGCCCACTTCTAATATAAACTTGACAAAAGTGTTGGAGTAATTGTTTCCACCAATGTGTTGGTAAAATATTAATTGCAAATGTGATATTCGAGGTCAAGTAAGGGTTTGGTTTTTCACTAATATTTTATTGTTAAGTTTTGCAACGACAAATAAACATTAATGTGTTGACTCTGAATCAAAGTAATGAAACATATGACAGCAAAAGTATGTGATAAAGATTATATGGTTTTCTATTTACTCTCTTCTATCTTGACAAATTGACTGACCTATTATAAAAAGACTAAATAAATATATCTCAATTTTGTTTGGTGTGGAAAATTGATTGCATTCACTAGCAAGTCATTGTTAAGACAATGACTTGAACCCAAATTTCTATCCAATACCATTGACCTCACTTAGCAGGCTTAAAGCCCATTTAGACAATGGCATTAAGTGATTCAATAGCTAGCTACTGTCCTAGGAGCCCTCTTTTAAGCCTCTAAGCCATATAGACATCTAGTTAGGACAATTTGACCAAACGAAGTATACTCCAAACTTTTTGGGCCCTATAAAGCCCAACAAAGAGGATATATATCAGTTAACAAGCAAGCCCATAAGATAGACTTTATTGGGCCACATTATTTTAGTCGAGCACCGTAATAAGTGAGTAAATTGTAGGGGCAATTTAGAGAATTAAAAAACAGAGGAAAACTGTCAGCATCTGATTTGATTTTGATCGTCTTCGTCTTCTTAACTCCTTCCACTGTTCAGATCCGACTTTTGAAGAAGCTCTTTATCTCTTCCTCGTTATCTTATCTTTTCACTAGAAAAGATCCTTCTTCGGTTTCGTCGTGATCATCTCGTTTTCAGCCTCACAGGTCAATGTTCTTCCTGCGTTTTTGTTTTTATGTCAAAACTCAGATTTCTCTTTCCTTTAATTGTGTGATTTCGGCTGATCGGATTTGGTTTTTATGCTTACTGATTTAATCAATTTTTTCCGGAATGCTTTTGAAGATATTGTAATTGTGTTGCTACGTGATCTTTTCTCTCTTTTTTTTTTCTTCTTATTTCGACATTTCATGAATGTTTGTAGATCGTGTTTGTTATGCATTCTCGTTGATTGAAACAGATCAAATTGTGACCGGTTGATATTCAATTTTGTATCAGATCCTTTGTTTTCGCTAAATATATAATCTTATATTGATTATGCTTGTTCTTCCACAATGTAGGAACTGTGATCAGTTTGATCTCAAGTTGTGTTCAGTTTTTGAACCATCCATGGATCAAGCGGAACTGACTGTTGAGCAGGTTGGTATTATGATGTTATTTCAATTGTTTTTTTCGGGTTTAACAACTGGATGTATTGAAAAAGTTGACTGATAATGTGCAATGTTACATAATCTTACAATGTGTAATTTTCTGTTGTTGTTATACTCTGCAGGTATTGAAAAGGGACATTCCATGGGAGACTTACATGAACACTAAGCTAGTTTCAGAAAAAGGTCTTCTTCTCTTAAGGCGCTATGATAAAAAATCTAACAGTGAAAGGGAACAGTTGCTGGAAGAAGTAAGCCAACTCTTTTTTTATCCTTTCAAACAATTTACATTGACTTTCATTGTAAGCCATGATCTGTCATTACTTGAGTCTCTTTCGCTGTGTTATTAGTGGTTGAAGTTGCATAGTGACCATTCAAGCATTTACCTTGTCATTATAACGTGGTATGTGGCATCGTTATTGCAGGATGGTCCAGAATATGTTCATCTGTTTGTTAGCATCTTACGTGATATATTCAAGGAAGACACAGTGGAATATGTTTTGGCTTTGATTTATGAAATGATCTCAGGTAAATTAAATTTGTATAACACTTGCATTTGGTTTTCTACATTTTAGTTACTGACTAATAATAATGCATCAACTGTAAGCCAGCAAACCCAACAAGAGCTCGGTTATTCCATGATGACAAATCTTCGGAACATGAGGATACTTATGAGCCTTTTTTGAGGTGAGTCCCTACGCAGCAGTGTAATTTAGTCTAGGCACGTTTATTTGCACGCTTATTGGATTGAATTTGTTATTTCTGTTTTCGTATAAGATCCTGATTCAAGTCACGAGGGGTTAGGTTATTACTTTTTCTAGAATCTTCCTGACGAACAGGAACATATGTATAAGTCCAATTTTGGAAACTGCTTTTAGTTTCCTTTTACTGCTATCTTCAAAAGTATGCAAGCTAAAAGACATGTCCTCTTTCAGGTTGCTGTGGAAGGGAAATTGGTTCATTCAAGAAAAATGCTGCAAGATTCTTGCCTGGATCATAAGGTATTCAACTATTATATCATACTTCTATCAATCAAGGATGTAACGTACAACTTCATTTACTTTGTGGGTCTTGCTCTTTTTCAACTTAAAGTGCTAGGCCAAGAGCTGGTCATGAGGTTATTCCTAACGGAGAAGCCTCAGGATCAAAGAAACAGTTCACTACAATTGATGATGTGCTCAAGGGGTTGGTGGAATGGCTTTGTGCTCAGGTTTCTTCTTCTTTTCTCTTTCTCTCTTTACACTTTGATTTCTTTCTAGTTCGTACTAGTCTGGTGTAGCTGTCTTTTTCTTGTAGAGAATGCTATTGATAGAGCTTTTTGAAATAGTGGGGAATCAGCAATAACATGTTTACCGTCGCCATGTCTTTGTTAGAGTATGCAATTGCAAATACGAACATAAACCAATCGAGTTTAATGGAAAGTCTTTGGTTTTAGTTATATTTAGATGCAAGATTGGTATTATGAAAGGAACCCTTTTATATTGTGACATTGTGAATCAACAAAGGCTTTTAGTGTCCACTATGGATATTACAATCCTTATTTTCTTATGCAGTTGAAGCAACCTTCTCATCCTACTCGTGGCGTTCCAATTGCAATCAGCTGCCTGTCATCTCTGCTTAAGGAACCTGTTGTCCGGTCATCTTTTGTTGTGGCAGATGGGGTGAAGTTACTTGTCCCTTTGATTTCCCCAGCATCCACTCAGCAGTCTATCCAGGTAACTATGTACTTCAGAGGAAGTAGTTTACAGTGAAAAATTATAAAGCTGTAAATAAGTATTGCATTTTTTAAATTATGCTAACTCCTTGGCAGAATGGGGAGGATCATAGACATTCACTTTGGGTGATAATAATTTTGATTTTCAAAACCTGTTGATTTATATTGCTCCCTTGCTGTAAGTGTGGGCTGAAAATATTAGTAACTATTAGATACTCCTGTTCCAGTATTTAGAAGAAAGAATAGCGCTCTTATTTTGTCATTATTTCACTGTACCTAATATATGCAATTTGTATGCTTTCAACCGACAGCTTCTCTACGAAACATGTCTCTGCGTCTGGCTTTTGTCTTATTATGAACCTGCAGTAGAGTACTTGGCAACATCTAGGACAATGCAAAGGCTCACTGAAGTTGTTAAGAGCTCTACTAAGGAAAAGGTAAGCTATGTTCTCTTGTATAGCTTGGTCATTGTCATCCAGCAAATATATAAAAAGATCATAGGACATGGTTTGGTTGATCAATCAGAATCTGTCACGCAACAGGCAACACCAAGATTTTTTTTTTCTTTTCTTGCATCATTAATTTGCATGTGTGGCGTGAAGCACTTGTTTGTTTATCTGACAGGAATTTCTCTTACAGGTTGTCAGAGTGGTCATATTGACATTCAGGAACTTGCTTCCAAAAGGTACATTTGGTGCCCAGATGGTTGATCTTGGACTCCCACATGTCATCCACAGTCTAAAAACTCAAGCATGGAGTGATGAGGTAAGACAAGTTTTATAAAAAGCCTGAGGACCACGTCTAATTAGCTGTTATATGGAACATGAATTTGTTAATTTTTTGCTCAATCTACAGTAAGAAAATCTGGTTTCTCTAAGTAAATCCGACAACATTAGATGTTTAAGTACAAGGTCATACTTACAAACCTTAAATGCTTAATTTTGAAAGGACTTGCTGGATGCGCTGAACCAACTAGAAGAAGGGCTGAAGGACAATATCAAGAAGTTGAGTTCCTTTGACAAATATAAGCAAGAGGTTCTTCTTGGTCATCTTGACTGGAACCCAATGCACAAAGAGGCCAATTTCTGGCGTGAGAATGTCACAAGCTTTGAGGAGAATGACTTCCAGGTAATCTATAAATATTTCTCGGGGATCAAATCGAGCTGTTCCCGTTTGGCCCATTACAACAAACTCTAACTACCTGCTAACACTTGTGGATGCAGATACTCAGGGTCCTTCTCACGATCCTGGACACGTCGAGTGATCCCAGATCATTGGCCGTGGCATGCTTTGATCTCTCACAGTTCATACAGTATCATGCAGCAGGAAGAGTGATCGTAGCAGATCTCAAGGCAAAAGAAAGAGTGATGAAGCTGATGAACCACGAGAACGCTGAGGTGACCAAGAACGCTCTCTTGTGCATTCAGAGGCTTCTCCTTGGTGCTAAGTACGCTAGCTTCTTGCAAGCTTGATGGGACTTCCATGTTTCATATGGAAAGCAACCAAAACGCAGTGAGATTGTTTTTTCCCTTTTCTCCTTGTCCAACCAAAACTTGCCATAACTTATGTATTCCTGCTTCTTTTATTTCGAGTCTACATTCCAAGGCCCATATGTTTGTTATTTATCCTGGAAAATCTGCTACTTTATTGAATAATTTCTGGGTATTTTTTTGTTCTTCAATAAGAAGGCCTTGAGGAAGAATGATACTGTTCCATATTAAACACTTTTGGGCTAGTTTCTTGTATGATGTGAGAGTTTCAGCCTAAATGGAAATGAGATACCTTTGTTTGCATCATTCAGCTTTTATTATCATATCCTTCAGAATTAAACACATTCTATCACACATACATACACACTTTGGTAAATATATGCTTTCTTTTACTACTGAATCATCACAATTTTAACATCTGTTATGGTTCTGAGATCTTGGAAACAATGGTTTCTATGAGAAGAAGATGAACTAAGTCACTGGATGAGAATACATCTCGTTGGTGCTCCTTCAGCGTGAACCAATCTCAAAGGTAAGCAATGAAGCATATACGTTCCTACCTCCACACCATCCAGCTTAAGCGCTTCCACAGGGATTATGTCCTGAAATCATGTGTATAAGGTGTTAAAGACGTGTTTCACATACAGTCATACATCATCTCTCTCACTATCTTGTCTAGTGAATATAGCTATACGTTCAACCATATCCCATGGTTCAACATCCAAACATCACAAGCGACTTGGCAATTTTCAAGAAACAAAACCATTATGTAGGTACTTAAATACTTGTTTTATAGAGAAGGATATACCCACCCGTCCTTTAAGTATAACTCTGTGAGTTGCAGGTGATTCGTCAAACGCAGCAAAGGAAAGATAATCAAGCCCTGGATTTGATTAAGAAATACTCTGTAAGATACCATTGCAGCGTAACAAACACAACGAACATAGAAAGCTAAGAAATCAAAGTTCCATCTCTTACCAATAAGCTTGATGTCTGTATTCTCAACTAACCATTTCGCCCCATCAGTCAAAAATCCAGCAAAGCTTGAATCGAATTCTTTCTTAAACATAAGCCGACTGCAACCACAGAAGAAATCAGTGTTAAGATTCTAAATCTTTGCTCTCTTATTAAGTCTTTTCCACAACTTCACAGTAAGATTTTCATAACACTAAGTTCATATTGAGACTTCCTTACTTATCAGTGTTCACTGTTCTGAAGAGGACACGACGAACTCCCCTTGGTATATGCAGTGATTCCATTACCTCAGCTACAATCCAACCCAAAAACATCAAACAAAGATCCCTAAATTTCCATAATCAATTGTTACAAGTTCTCAACTCACCAGTAATGTTCTTGTCTCTCGGAACATCAACCAACAAAGCAGGACCTAAACAATCCACAAAAACCAATCTCAAAATTTGATCACTTACTCATAAGAACAACAAATCCAGCTATAGAAAGAAAGGCTTACCATTAAGTGTTTGAAGGTCAAACGAATCAGAATCAAAACCAGCGTCATAATAATTGTCCCAGAAGTGACCTGGAGCATCAACATGTGTTCCAGAGTGAACAGAAAACTTCATCTCCGATACATTAGCAAAGGAACCATTCTTCATACTCGCTGCTAGTCGCAAAAACGTCTTTCCAAGTCCCTCTTTAGATTCCCAAGCTGGAATCTCCGCCGTGTAGCGGTGACTGATATCAAATATCTTACCTCCTTCATAAACCTCACGGCGAACTGGCTTGAGATTATCGTAGGATCTTCCGGAGACGCCGAGGAAGAGTGCAACGAGGAGAATGAGAGTGAAATTGATGGACCGGGTCATTGTTTCGGATCTCGGGTTAACGGGTTCAATTTTGAGACTACTTGCTAAATAAATCGTTGGTTATATAAGAAAATACAAATTGTGACTCTTTGACTTTCAAAAGTTGACTTTTGACTTTTGAATTTGGCAGTCTATATTGACTAATATCTCATTACTTGCAGAACTTATACATCTTCATTGATTGATCTTACCAACATTTAGCAACTTGTGATGTGTTTAACTTGCTATCTAAGTAATCAATACACATCTCACTGGACTTCCTTCAGCTCCGACCAATCTCATTGGCAAACAGTTTACATAGTATAATCCTGCTTCAACTTCATCTAGCTTTAAGCCTTCTATTGGAATTATCTCCTAAGAATTTTACCAAAAGACAGAACCAAGTTTCACTGAATTTGTTGGTCTAATACAACATATATTGATAGTATATAAACAGATTGGTATACCCTTGTTTTGAGAAGCTCAATATGTGCAGAATCTAGATCATCATATGCAGCCACAGACAGATAATCAATCCCTGTATTAAAATTCGATTTGGTTGGTTTAAGCAGATACCAAGTACGTTTTATAGTTTATGCAAACTGATATATTATTGATCAGAAAATTGATTTTCCTAATCTCATCAGAGGTAAATAGAGCTTTTGTTGATAAAATATACATACCAATAAGCTTGATGTCTGTGTTTTCAACTAACCATTTTGCTCCATCGAGTGAAAATCCGACGAAGTTTTTGACTTCCTCGTTCCTATACATGAGTCCTCTGAGACAAAAAATAGATAAGACTTCAATTCAACAGCAGTTTCAAAGCATTTATCTGGTCAGAGAGAGTCAGAATTTAAGACCTGTCTGTGTTTGAAGTTCTAAACAGAACACGCTTTATTCCGTTGGGAATGTTCAGATGCTTCATAACTTCAGCTGGATAGAAAAAATTTGTGTTGAAGACTTCAAAACATTATAACAAAATGATGAAGTAAAAGGAAAGTAAAGGACCTGTGATCTTGTTCTTGTCCCTTGGAACATCTATTAACAATCCAGGACCTGTTCAAAACCAAAGTTGCGTGTGAAGTGAAGAATCAAGATCATAGATTGAGTGAATAGAATGAGAAAATCATATTAGTCATGAACTTGTTACCATTGAGGACATCCAAGTCTAAGTTATCGACATCAAAGCCAGCATCAAAATCAGAATCAATGAAGTGTCCAGGCGCATCGACATGAGTTCCGGTGTGAACAGAGAGCTTCATGAAAGAGGAGTTAGTGTTGTTACCTTTCTTGATACTCTTCTTCAGCCACAAGAACTGGCCTAATCCGAGGCCATTGGATCCCCAAGCCACCATCTCCGGCGTTATACGGTGGGTGATGTCGATGATCCTGCCATTTCCGTACACATTAAGACGAAGGAGCTTAGGCTCATCTCCAGAGAGGTGACAGCTGGAGACAGAAGAAAAGACTTGGAGAAAGAGAATAAAAATGAACAAAGGAGCCATTGGTTTGAGAGAGAGAGTCCTCAGTTTTAAGCTTTTGTTTTGTATCTATCACTCTTCCTGTTCAATCTCGACTGTTTATAGAAGGGATAATCTAATTTACACCACAGAATGACTCAGAAGAAAAGTAGAAGCAATAATTGTTTAGCATAATCCATCAATCTTTTGTTCAGAATTCTTCTATTGTGTACTTCAGAGAAGGATTGTACATAGAAGAAAGATATTAAAACGTAGAATTACATAAATCTGGTGGAAGGAGAGGAATCTAGATATATATGTATGTAGGCTACACAATCATGATTCAGAACCAATTTAACCTCAAAAACTAAAGAGGGATTTGCATTCTGTAGAATGTATGATTACAGTGATATGATACAAGAATCTTAATACAACAAAATGATCCACCGGAGCATCACATACAAACACATGAGCTTTTGGAATCAGTTTTTAGAAGAAGACTGGAAGATGAAAACTGCAGTTAGAACACCAACCAATGCTGTCACAGCTAAAGCAACTGTTGGCAATGGACTCGCTACTCCAAAATTCTGAACATAAACAATCATCATTAGAATGAAACCTTTTCAAATCAAAGAGCAAATTCTCAGTTCAAGGAGTTGTCGTTTTTACTCGAATGTTATTACCTCAAGAAGTCCTTTTCCAGTGGAGATTTCAACAGTAAGGGCAACAGCAAAACCAATCATGGCACCACGACCAAGCCATATGTCTAAACCGTTGCCTCCTTCTGTACTTTGTTCACTTCTAATGGAAACTGATGCTGCTCTGTTTCCACTTCTTCTAACTCCACGAGTCAATCTCAAGTTCAATGGCACTGAAACGGAGACAGACACAACACATCAAATCAACATTTCTTTCTCGTTGGGATTTACAACATCTTACTGAGCAAATAACACAAAGCAAGATATTAGTTACAAGTTAAACTGTCAATTTCCCAATTTCATAGAGCAAAACCATATATGAACAATTCAGTTGGTAAAACAAATCAGAAACTCAAGAATTGAGCTGCTTAGGAAACCCAAAAACCCCAACTTTCAACATAAAGAAAATTTCAATGTAGAAAATAGCTCAGGGCCAAGGAAAGACATACAGAGAGGAGAACCAGAAGAGAAAGAAGATCGGATTCCAGAGAGTTGCGGAGCGTGAACACGACAAGTAGAACTAGGGTTTGTAATTGTGGCTAGCTTTATGGCGCCAGAATCTGGCAAGATAAGATCCGAAACTAGTCAGATACATTATAGAAGAGGAAGAAGAAGCTTAGCGTAGAGAGAAAAAGAGTACTGGGAAGAGAGCAGGTGAGAAAAGCAGAGACTTGAGATAACGCCATCTTCCTTCTATGTAGATAAATAATACAAGCCTCTTCTTCTTCTTCTTCTTCTTCTTCTGCTACTAATCCTTCGTCTTCCTTCTAAAGTGTCGCAGAATTATCTGTTCGAGCGAAGGACACGTGTCGTCTCGTCAGTCATTAGCATCAACGTTCGTATCCTGTTTTTTTTTTTTTTGTCAAACACGTTAGTATCTTGTTATTTCGAGCTAAACAGCGCCGTTTATTTAACTATGAAACGTCGTCGGTTGTATCTTCAATGTTCTTAAATCACAATATTGAAGATATTTATTCTACCCATAGAAGAAAAAAGCACTAGATAATGAGCCAAAACGTATAAGATTACAACAAATATAAAGTTGAAACATCAAAGAGATACTACTACTCTCAACATTACCAAAACTGTAAGAAAAGCCAAAGATAACATTATTGCCTAAACCAACACACGAAAATTCCCCATCAAATCTGTTTTTCAAGACTCAAAAGAATCAACAACACACCAAATCTAGAGCTTGAGGAAAACGAACTCTTCAATTGCTGGAATTTCCCCAATCTTCTTCAGAGTATCCTTCCCTGGTTGGTCATCTACTCCAATCGCCATAATCGCTTGCTTCCTCGGTGCAATTCTTCCAACGCTCATGAAGCTAACATTGCAGTTAGACTCACCAAGGATGCTTCCGACCGTTCCAATCATACCAGGTTGATCCACCTGCCTGCAGAGTATAATACTACCTTCAAGAGTCACATCGACCTCGAAGGATCCAACCTTTGTTAAATGTGGGACTCCGTCTTTAACTCTTCCTTCGACTCTGACTTCTCCTGATTCAGACAATGCACTGGCGAATTTGGATTCTACATTGCCTAGCTGAACAGTTATTGTCTCCAATGGACTCTCTGGTGATCCGTCCAAGAGCACTCGTTCCTCTGAGAGTCTGAGACCTCTCTGCTTGGCTGTGAAATCGGCGTTGACTAAGTTCACATATACGTCAGAGATTGGCTCGATGATTCCCTTGGTGATCATGGCTCGTAGAAGTCTGGTGTCAAGATCGTCAGTGGCTCTAGCTGACGCATATGTGATTTTCACGTTCTTCACACCACTTCCTCCGGCCACCAGTTGCACTGCCAGTCTCCCTAGTTTCTCTGCTAGTACCACGTATGGTTTCAGCTCGGTTAGAACCTGGGGACAGCATATGATTGTAAGCTTTTGCAAATAACAAATATGTAGAATATCTTCTAACAGTTGAATCAAGTCCTAGGCTGGCTACAGTAGAGCTATAGCTAAGAGGATGTTAAGTTCGGCTAAGTTTTGAATGTTATTAGCACAAGCCACTGCTCACCTCAGCAGAAACCATAGGTGCATTGACTGCAGTAGCAGCAAGCTCTCCATTAAGAGCTCCAACAACAGCTTCAGCAATTTCGATGGCGACTCCTTCCTGCCAAAGACAAAACACCAACTAAATCACAGAAGCCAAACAGAAAAATCACGATTAGATATCACCTGAACTGTAATATGAGTTGCACACCTGAGCCTCCATGGTACTGGCTCCGAGATGAGGTGTCACAGTGACCCTCTCGTGCTGCACGAGCTTGCTGTCTTTAGCTGGCGGCTCTTTTGTGAAGACATCAAGTGCAGCCTGAGCAACAATGCCAGAATCAAGAGCTCTCACTAATGCGTCTTCGTCTATAACACCTCCACGAGCAACATTGACGATGCGTACTCCTTTCTTCATTTTGGCAAAGGTTTCGTCATTCAGTATCTTGTTAGTTGATGGCGTAAGAGGCATATGTAGAGAAATGAAATCCGCAGCCGCAAGTGCTTCATCGAAGCTCACTAAGTCAACACCAATGGCGTGTGCACGGTCTGCTGGGGCATAGGGATCATGAGCAATGACACGCATACCAAGTCCCTTGGCACGTCGAGCAACTTCCGTCCCAACTTTCCCAAATCCCAACACTGCAAGAGTCTTGCCGACAAGTGAAACACCAACATACTTGTTCCTCTTCCACTCCCCTGTATTACACAGATACATACTATTATAACCAAGATCCTTCTGAAAAAACATCAACAAGTCACCAAGATTCCAGTCGCTCCATACACAAAAATTATCGAAACTCAATTGAAAACGAATCAGCCAAAAGCTTAATCCAATGTCACAATCATATTTTGTAAACTTATAGCATCACCAACATTAGAAGAAAAGGGAAGGTAACGATATAAATCTGTAAACTCGACATGCCATCAAACACAGGTATCAAATGAACAAAATACAATAAATGTTTCACAGAAAAGTATAAAACTGAGGTAACTAACCAGCCTTAACAGAGGCATCAGCTTGAGCAACGTTCCTAGCCATAGCAGCCATAAGAGCGATTCCGTGCTCAGCGGCAGCAATCGTATTAGCAGTCGGAGCGTTGACAACCAAACACCCAAACTCCGTCGCTGCACTCAGATCCACGTTATCAATCCCAACACCAGCGCGTCCAACAACCTTCAACCTTCCTCGAGACGATTCAAACACCTCACGACCAACCTTAGTCCCACTACGCACAATCAACGCATCACAGAGCGAGATCTTAGTGTTCAACTCTTCTGGAGTCATGTTATAAGAACAATCGACATTACCAAAATCCTCCAAGAGCTTAACACCAGCCTCACCTAGCTTCTCAGCAACAAGGATCGTAGGCTTAGATCCATCTGCAGCAGAGCAGGAAACGAGAACAAGCCGTCGCTGAAGTGTATTGCGTCCACGAGAAGGGAAAGCGACGGAGATAGCAGATGGAAGAGGCGATCTGGAGGATAGAGTCACGTTCTTAAGAGAATTGGCTGTGACGGAGATCGAGGAAGTTGCTCCGGCGGCGGCTGACATTGCTACCGCTTAAGAAGAGTAGTGAATGTGTGAGCGAAGAATTGTTGGTGGCTGAGTTTACACACGAGGAAGATCTGTAAAGGTTTTATGAGAGGCGTTGGGGTTTTTATAGTCGCTTCAGGGGTTTGGTGTGATAGTGATGATATACTTGCAGAATGTGATTATATTTCACGCGCATTTCCTCGCGCGTGTGATTCACTTTGGGTTTTACGATTTCGGCGAATAGAGTTACATTGTTTAACGGAAAAGCAGAGAAAACAAACAAAGGGCAAGTTCGAGGAAGAGTCTAAGCTATTTATTACAAAAGTCTCAAGTTATTACACGATCTAATCGAATCTACCCAAAAAAATGTATACAGCTTCAAAGATATTGACACTGCAATAGATCTTCAAGCCTATTTATTTTTAGTGTGGTGGAGTCTGACAATGTCTGACAGATCATTACATCTATTTTAGAATAGAATAATTAAGATTTTAATAATTATGCCAAAAGTTAGACGAGAAAAATTGCGATTAGTTTTTGGGTTCTTCGTGTTAAATCCTTTTTGATAAACTTATTCGTGGTAGTCACTTAATAGATTAAGTGAAAGGTCATGCTTGAAATCATTTTATTATTATTTAAAGATAATGAAAGAATACAAATTTGAATTGAATTGGACTTGAAAAGAACAACTTCAATTGATATAGCAAGGCAAGTTGTTCGTCTGTATCATCATCTCACACAAATACAGATACAATATATTACTAGTTTAATCATTTTGTTTAGTTGGTGGTCATATTTTAAGAGTATTATAAGGTCTAAGTTGTGGGGAATATTAAAGAGAATATACTGATGGCTGTGACGTAAGCATAGTTTATTGCACGTGAAAGATTTGGTTTTGAGTGTATTGCATCTGCTTAGACATGCTTTGTTTTTTTTTTTGGTAGGTCGACCAGTCCAAAGCACCTTGCGTATCATTGGATTCAACGCACCCGCGCGTGCTTTATTTACTGTTGATTTTTCTTATATTAACATCACCTGAAGTTCAGCTTTTGTTGAATGAAATTTTGGATTACAAGAAACACTTATTTTATTGAAAGAAAGTTATAATAAGTAGTTACAATGCTCAATAATGTGACACAAATGAGAAGATCAGTATTATCACTTACACTAGATATCACCTCATGGGTGATAAGGACAAACATTGATAGAATTATAAGCTACCGATCTCACTTATGCTCCAACATGAGAAAAAAGACAGCGATTTCTCACCAAGTACCCGATTTTCAATCTGGATAACATCACAATATCAAAGATACATATATCAACTCACATCAAGCTTTTCTATAGTCTTAATCAACTTTAGTCCACGGAATATTCTTTTTGTAGAACTGAGTGCAACGACATTATAACTTCAATGATCTTCGAAGTTATATGCTGAACCTGCTAAAAGATTTTTATTATCACGCAACCGTTTTTGGATTTCAGAATCTATCAGTCTCAAAGACAAACTTATAGTCAAGCAATTAGTCTCTACTCTCAGGACCATACTTATCGTTCTTAACTTTGAACATTACTGTTTACCACTTTGCAGAGTTGTGGTATACACATTCAGCATGTTAACCATAAATATATGCAGAAAAAGAGACATAAAGCTTAACACAAACTTACTTGATTGTCTAGCAGAAGTTGGAAAGGTAAGCTTGTGCTAAGGAGAGACCAAGCTGGACTTGAGCCTCAGTGGTTAAGTGAAGATTATCAGGCTTTAATGGCAATCCCTTAGCATCTACACAGACCACATTGGAAAGTTTCAGACCCAACTGTGCTTCTCTTACCTTATCTATATATCCTCCTCCTGATGCTATTGCCACCTGCTTCCAATTAAACAACCAAGCTCATCAACGGAAATCTGACTTACCAGTTTCAACAAAATATCACTTGAAGCAATGGGTATATTTGACATTATAAAACCAAACAGTTTGAATTAACATAGCTATGTTTGTAACATTTACATAACCTGCAAATTAGCTCTTTCAACACTAAAACTACTTAAAGGTGTGAAAATATGGAAGCTACATCGTGGGAAAAAGACGCTCAGGAGATGGAAAAACCCAAGCTTCTTTTCAAACCAGAGAGACAAAGACAGTGAGCAGTCTGTATTAGTTGATAGAAACTAGATCCATCCATGGAGAATCAAATGTACTAAATGCATTAGACTAAATTTCACACTAGGATCAAGGAAGATAAAACACTTTCGAATTTATTGATGGAGACGGAGAGACAGACCTGAATAATGGGAAGAGAAGGAAGATTGAGATCATGTCGAAGGTTCTTAATCAAACGGTCCATATTGCTCCCATAGCTCTCAGCGTCATGGATGTCTAACACGTCACTCTCTCCTTGATACCAAAGCACCGCCTTAATCTCTCCGCCGCATTTCCTACTCTCTTCCGTTCTCTTAACCATCCTCTCGTACAAGTGACTCCCACGCTCCCACTCTTTAATCGCCGTTCCACCGGAGGCACATGGCACTAATCCGATCACGGCAGAATCACTCTCCAGCCGCTTCATCACTGCGTTCGCGAACGACATTCCTGGACCTACTCCGCAAACTTTACCGGTGTCAATGTCAGCGTGGAGTGGCTCGTGTGCTTCTTCCCATTGGAGATCTGCAGTTAAGCGGAGGATTGATGAGTTTCGTGCGCATTCCGGTGGAAGAACTTTATCCCATACCCAGCGATTGTGGTGATGATCCTTGATGACGCCGCCGCGTCCGGCCATATTGCTTTGTCCGGAGAGAATGAAGATCTGATTTGGGGAAATTGAAGCTTGAATCTCCGGTTTCTCCGCGACGGAATTGATAGATCCTCCGTTCATTTTTTGGTAGCTCTTTAGTAGATTCCTTAGAAAAATGTCTTCGGTACAGATTCCTTTTCTCAGGGTTTATTGCGGAAGAGTTAAGCAGAGAAGATGATGATTGATGATGAAGATGAAGCGTGGACATTGAGAATTCGGTTCGGTTTAGTTTTTTCAGAAGTTTAATTTCGAAATTGGACCGACTTAAGTTCGGTATATCCGTTAGTGTTGGTTCATTCGGTTTTGATCCTTTATTAAGGTTAACAAAGAGTTAATCTTACATACACAGTTACACACTTACACATACCTTACCCGAATTTAGACAGCAAGGTAAGTTCTAGCCTTTTAGACAACACATCTACACAATACACAAACCAAGTAGACTTTCTAAATTGTCAAACTGACTTTAGATTAGTACTTAAGAGATCAAACTAAACGTACATTTTCTCTAAAACATGAACAACTTCTTTCATGGGTGGTCGCTTGAGAGGCAAGGCAGAGACACACTCAAACCCTAATCTTAAGCACGCGATTGCAGCATCCTCGTTGCGAGCCACATCGCTCCTAATCGCACCATCAATCAACCTCAAGAAATGGGTTTTCTCTTCTGCTTCAGAACTGGATACATTTGACCACTGATTTATATCTTGATCGACTGATAAAACTTTGCCTGTGAGTAGTTGTAAGAGAATAACACCGAAGGAATAAACGTCCCATTTAGGGTTTGGCTTTTGGTTCGTAGACCATTCTGGTGGCTGGTACGGTGAGCTTGAGGTTTGTCCAGTGGTGTGAGACTCATGTGATGGTTTCATGAGACGATCTAGTCCTAGATCGGTGATGATAGACTCATACTCAACGTTCAAGAGAATGTTACTTGGCTTGATGTTACCGTGCACGTGTTTCTTCTCGTTGATGTAAGATAGTCCTCGAGCCATTCCTCTTGCTATCTTGAGCCGTAACTCGAAACTTAGAGGGTTTTGAACTGATGAAGAAGAAGAAGAGCTTGAGCTTGCTTTTGCTGTAGTAAAGGAACAGAGTAAGTGTTAAAGAACAATGTTATGTGCGTATTTTAGAGTGCTATACTGCGCCAACTAATGGGCGCAGTTTAGAGAAGAGAAGGTGATTGTTGCTATGGTCCGCCTGGAGAACTAGAGGGAAAGAGTAACTTACTGGCGGTGAAGAAACAGAGGAGGCTGCCATTGGGAACATGATCGGAGATTAGAAGCTTCTCGTCGTTTCCCCAGCAGAATCCACGAATTCTGACAAGATTTGGATGTCGAAGCTTAGCGATGGCACGAACCTCCCGTTCGAATTCCTTGAGTTTTGCCGCCACACATCTCTCCGACTCGATTCGCCTCACCGCAAATGCTGTGCCGTTCTCCAGCACCGCCTTATATACAATTCCAGTTCCGGTGGTTCCCAGTATGTACGCTGAAGCCTTTAGAAGAGTGTCTAGATCGAGTCGAGTCTCACCGTCGACTGTAACTAATTGTGAGGGTCGCTGTTTCAGTCGCCCACCATCTGTTTGATTGAATGCATTAACGTTTTGCTGGCTCTCTACATCGCTCTCTGATGTTGACGTCTCCTCGTATTCTCTTCCGTTCATAATTATGCACGAACCGCATGCTGCTTTTGCATCTGGTGATTGTGCAACTGTGTGTACCTCCGTGGTGATTGGGTTTGGTTGGTGATTTGATTTCTTAGCTTCGTTTTTCTCCAAACAGAATTTGAAGAAGCTGAATCTGCTGGATTCTGGGTAGCTTCTGCGTTTCTTGACTTGATATACGTAGAGCGTGAATAGACCTATGATAGCTAGACCAGCTATAATGGCAACTATGATTATGGCAATGGTGCTTGGATTTAGCTTGCTTTTAGCTGTCTGATTTGGTGATTCTGTCGAAGGGTATGTTGGAGGAGAATGTCTGGGCTTAACTGCTATTGCTGGTGAAGTAGTATCAGAGATGTTTGGAGGGTTTGAAGGAGTAGAAGGAATTGAACAAAGGGTCTTCAATGGCTTTCCACATAGCTCTTGGTTACCAGAAAAGGACTCAGCCTTTTGCTTAAGTAAAAAAAGGGAGTTAGGGATTGGGCCTGTAAGGTTGTTGAAGGAGAGATCAACTGTGGCGTTTGCTGGAAATTTCTCTGCAAAACCAGGAGAAATCTCACCGAAGACTTTGTTGTGTGAAACGTTCAAGTAGTGCAAGCTGCTTCCTCCCAAATCCCGAGGTAGCGAGCCATTGAGAAGATTAGAAGAAAGATCAAGAACCTGTACTGCTTCGAAACCACTTGGAATATCACCTGAGAAGGAATTCTTTGTCAAGGAAACGACCGTTAGATTCTTCAGAAGTGTAAGGTTGAGAGGAATATGTCCGGTAAATGCGTTAGCTGAGAGATTCAAGAGTTGGAGACTAATCACACTGTTGACACTCTTGGGCAAATCACCAGAGAGATTGTTGCTTCCAAGCGAGATACTTTGAAGCTCTGTAGCGTTGAAGACCGAGTCCGGAAGTGACCCATTGAAGAAATTGCTAGACAGATCCAAGATCTTCAGATGTGGAATCGAGAACAAGTCTGGAGTAACAGAACCCAAAAGCTGTTTGTTGGGAAGTACCAAGCTTGTAACTCTGTACATATCTGGTGTGCTAGTCATCCCAAGCTTTGCACAAGTAACACCTGTCCACATACATGGTGTAGCATCATCATAGTTCCAGTTGCTTAGAACGGAAAGAGGGTCACTAAGGATGGAGTATTTGAAAGTAAGCAGAAGAACACCATCAGTGTTGAGAGCTTGGAGTTGTTTGGGAACAAGAAGAATGTGGAAGATGAGTAATGAGAATAGGAGGTTGCTTCTGTTGAAAGTCATGGTGTTTCAGTTCTTGGTATCTCCCTCTCTAATGATTACATATGGCTATACATATTCATAACAGAGAGAGAAAGAGAGAGAGGTTGAACCACTCAAGTAACAAGTTGTTCTGGTGACCAAATCTATGATATTGGAGCAATCTATGAGATGGTGAAGGAAAGAGAAAGAGAGAATATTAATGAACCGGAGTTGATAAAGAAGCTTTTGACAAGACTATACATGGGGCAAAGGTGTGAGATCAATAATTCTAAATCATTATTCATCAGTGTAAAACGGTAATATAAGAAGTCATAAATAAAGACAGAATAATTATTACCATTTGCTTTTGGCTTATTTAAAGTTTACTAGAAAAAGAAAAAAAGTACTTATAAATCTTGCAGTGTTTATTATCTAAATCTTTCAGTTATTTATTATTTGGAAAATTTGATCCGTATAAACAGTAAATAAAAGGACAATCACCGACCATTTATGACAAAAATTAAATCGTGCAATTAAAAAATATAATATAATTTGGTACTTTAAAAATCCATTATAGGTTTGCCAAAACAGAGGGGTTCGTATGAAATGAACTATACATTAATCAAAAAGACAAAACAAGAGATCATGCCAAACTGACATGTCAGTTATCTTCAATTTTTTATCATAATAGAAAATGCAAAAAATTACCCTACAAGATTGATTTTTGTTTATAATGTTCACACAGCTAAAAGATTGGCAAGTTGGATCCTTTAAAAAACTCGAAAAATGACTATATATATATCTTTAGTCTAGCAAAAGATAATTTGTTAAAAGTTACTGATAAAAGTAAATTTTTATAAGTGTAGAAGAAGTTTTTTATCAATAAAATAAACACATGAAAGTGAGAGAAAAACATGAAAGCGACGAGAGGAGAGCAATGGCACGCATCGCATTCAGTGTAGCTCGTCGACGAATATAAAACAGAAACAAGGTTCAAGTGGTCCGAAATTCTTGGTTTAGAGTGAGTCATGTAAGAATAAGAATAATTGAAGTGAAATAAACGACACTGTTGTCCAACAAAGAAGTAAAACAGTTATATACAAACCACTTTAGTATATATATAACAAGATTAATTGTGAGTAAATTATGTATCGAGTACGAGTAGATTGATGGATAGCACAATAGATAAACAGATGGTAGGAAAGTGTTTTTGTCACGTGGTTACGATAATTTTTACTGTTTATTTAGACATTGATTTTAAAGAGTTTACATTTCTACGTGATATTGTTTGGAGTTTTAAGAGGCGGGTTTGAAATATGAAAGATTCAATATTATTGAAAAAGAAAACTAAACAGATGGTATAGTTTATTGATGACCGGTTTAGTTGAGTGTTATTGAACAATACATAACATGTATAATCGGTTGAGAAAGTTTAAACGTTGATGATCAATAAAAATCGCACATGTGCATTATAACATGTGGATTATAGAAATGGGTCTATTCTATAAGATATGATGGAGATTAAACCTAGCTAGTTCATGTTAAAAGATAAGAATTTTTGGACAGAAGTAAAACTACAATCTGTAAAGTACATTTATCTGCTGGGGTAATTAGACATGACGATCACGGGTTGATGTCGTTTACTCTAGAAAAAATATAACTAATCCATTGAATGCTTTGTTTTTATTGTCGGAGGCTGATGTCCAATAATTGCTGTATATAGGCCTATATAGAGTGGCCAATCTGGAGGAAACCCATTAAAGACAATGTCATCGTTATTGTAGACAATAGAATAATTTTCATGACAAGATTTATCTTTAAACATACGAGTTAAAGTCTTGTGACCATCATGACCCATCAATCTTTGTTCGACCCAATAACAGCCTAACACTGACCGTATATATCAAATGAATGTTTAAAAGGCTGATCAGATATCACATTCTTTTGTCCCCCATCCATGAGAAACTTTGAGCTAGGTATTGCAACTCATAACATATATGTTTGTTTTCAGAGATAATTAACTTTTAGAAAAGCAAAAAGATCTTGATGAAGCCAAACCTATATATGGAATTCTCTTTGAGTCCTATTGAAAACAACTTTTTCTGATTAGAGAAGTTGTATTTTGGGTTTTCACTTTTCAGCATGCATGATTCACAAGATAAAAGGGTATATGCACTTTTGCTTTCTAATGTTCATCTTATGGGAATCGTAACGTTTTATCCCATAGTCTTAACTTAAATCCTTCATCAGTTTTACAAATTCAATCTTTATCTAAAACCATGAACAACATTTTCTTACTTGTTGCAGTGATCTAAAGCAAATAAAACCCGTCGAAACATTTTACTTGAGCCAAAAAGTTATAGATGACCACAACACTACATTCCAATAATATCTATGTACATATATAATCTAAGTCAAGAAGGAAACATGAAAAGGTCAGATTGTATTTCATAATAATCTGTGGTATATATTTCTTTGAATCTAAGAAAAAAATAATTTTTTTGTTTGGCACTGATCCATTATATGACCAGTTCATAGCGGTTAGATCGGTGTGGTAATACTAATTCTTAAGCATGACTTTTCTTATAGACTATTTATCAGAATTCTTTCTTTTTAAATCTGAAATTTTAGAAATGGTCCAATATTCATGGAACACCCAGTTATGGGATAAAGAAAATGGAATCATATAAAAAGGCCAAAGGAGTAACTTAAAATCTAATCTGAATATTCACGCTAGGCTCTCTGGTTTGGTCCAAAAGAAGCTCTCAAGTAGGACCAAGACACGTTTCTATTTTCACCAACTACGCCTTTGACTAATTTTGCATCACTAAATGTGTTTGTACATTAATAATCAACGACCAATGTTCTCGTATGTATTATATTATACATAGAAAATTGTTGCCGTTATCTAAATTGGTCCCTAACCTACCACTAAATTAGATTTACATTACATCACCAAAGATACTCATTCACAACCACACACTATTCGTCTCAACCACCGTTTGATTACTTCTAAGTTTGACTTAGCTTAATCCATTTTAGTCACTGTTCAGTCCAAATAACCCTAATTTTAAGGAGGATTTAGCTTAATCGCTTTTACTTACGGTTTGGTCCGGATAATTATATTTTCAATCATAGTCCAACTCAAATCCGACATAACACATCAGATACATAATTCATAATTAAAAACTGCCAAACAAAAGCTTCAATATCATTAGATCGTTTACCAATTCTTTCATGAAAAAGAGTGAAACCCCATTTAAATGCTCACACAAACGAACAGAAAATGGTTTAAATCGGTTATGTAAAACAAAACAAAGGATTATATCATAGTTTCATAAATTCAAGCATCGAGTTTGCTTCCTTCAACATCAACAACGAACCTATAACGCACATCATTCTTCTCAAGTCTCTCAAACGCAGTGTTAACATAATCCATCTTCACAACTTCAATCATTGAACTCACACCTTTTTCTTTACAAAACTCAAGCATTTCCTCTGTCTCTTTCATACTTCCAATGAAGCTTCCCGTTATCACTTTCCTCCCTAATCAAATCATCATCATCAATTAATAATCAATCATTAAGAGAGGGTTTGATTAATCAACGGTTAGATTATAGTTGAGACTCACCAAGCATAAGGAGAGGAGTGAGGAACTGCAAAGGTTGATTTATGACTCCCATAAGAACAAGCTTACCATCAAGCTTAAGTAGAGACAAATATGGCTCAAGTGCGTGATGAACAGGGACCGTGTCGATTACGTAATCCAATGAATCTGCTAATTCACCCATTTTTGCTTGGTCAGATCCTAGCACATAATCATCAGCTCCAAGATCATGTAAAGCCTCTTCTCTCTTTTTGTTTGATGAGCTTATAACAGTCACATGATGACCCATTGCTTTAGCTATTTTCACACCCATGTGACCAACTCCACCTAACCCTATTATACCTCCTCTTAAGCCTGGTTCCTTTAGCCCAAAGTGACTCAATGGACTGTAAACCGTCACACCAGCACATAGTAATGGTGCAGCTTGCTCAACAGCCATTCCTTCTGGAATCTTCACCACAAACCTAAACACAAATTGACCATTTAGCTACACATAGACTAACTTGTTACTCAAGAAACCTAAATCCAAATCTAAACCTAAACCTAAACCCATATATGAGAACAAGGTCAAGAGTAATACTTTTGGTGAACGACGGTGGCTTTAGCGAAGCCACCTTGTGTAGGTTGACCATCGAAGTAAACATCGTTGTAGCTCCAAATCTTCTTAGGACAATACTGTTCCAGATCTCTCTCACAAGGATTACAACCTCCACAACATCCAACCAAACATCCAACTCCAACTATGTCCCCAGCCATGAACTTGCTCACACCTGATCCAACCTCCACCACTTCTCCTACAACCTCGTGCCTGGAAAATCAACATCAACTCTGTTTCAGTTTCAATCATAGATTTCATCATCAGAAGAAGAACAGAACAAGAATGATGATATTACCCAGGAACCATGGGGTAATTAGACATCCCCAAGTCGTTTTTAGTCTGATGAAGATCAGTATGACAAATTCCACAACATATGATTCGTATATGAACATCATCTGGTCCAGTTTCTCTGTAATCAAAAACCCAAAATCGATTAAAAACTCAAAAACCCTACATAAACAATTCAAAGGTCGTTAAAGAAGATTATAATCAATAAACCTGAGAGTATAAGTGTAAGGAGAAAGAATCCCAGAAGGATCTCTCGCAGCCCAGCCTGTAGTTTTCTTATCTCCAACCATTATTCCCATTATTGATCGAGTCCTCTTTCTCTCTGTATTTGTCTCTCTTTTTTCTATAGTGGCTTATTGAGTCTCTTATTTATATACAAAAAGCTGAAGACGAAACGCATGCGTATACGTGACGATATTATTGGTGTTTGTCCATATATATGGAGTATATTTTGGTGGCAGTGTAAATTTTGTGTATATTGTTGACAATTTTTAGTCAAAAGCTTTTAATTTTTTATTAATTAAATAGATCCTTCTAGAAATTTATGTGAGATTTTTGTGCGGTTGCTACAACATTGTATGAAATTTTCTTGCAATTAAGTATGTAATAATGTAGTAATCAATAGTCTTTTGTCGACTGGAAATAGCAAAATACAATAATTAATTGAATTTTGTGTAAACTTTGAAAGGAAGAAAATTCACACTTGATGTTGACACGTCATCTGTAGGGCCTACGGGGTTTGGTGAACCAATAATGTGGGGTCTAACTGTGTTGTTCAGTTTCATCACAGTACAGCCACGTGTTAATTTTTGAACTCTCACAAATTATCAACTATTTTTTTTGACGGCCCAGATCAATTATATATACTTTTTTGTCAACTTGTTAATGAAATTAGGAAATAAGAGTGTTAATATTTACCTGAACGGAGACCATTTGCGATTTAGTAGGGAAAAAAATAGTGTGAAATTGTGAAAGGCTTTGTGATCGTTGAATTTGACAATTTTATGTCATAATTTGAAAGAGCCACAAACTAAATTTCGTTTTTGTCGGTTATTTTCTACTTTAGCCCAAATAATTACTAACATTCTGGGGTATAATCCTGTGGTTCTCGGGTTAAATCATAGTACGGCCAAGCTACTAATCCTTGACTTCTGACAATCTATCAACTATAGGTAAACTATTAGTGTAGGCCCATGTTATCACAGTTAATGGGTTAAATTTAATGAAAATAATAGATAATGGGCCCTTATTGAAAAAGCCCAAACAATTACTGGAATTAGTAGCTTTATTTAATAGAGTTAATCACATCGACATGCTGTGTTTTCACGTACTCATTTTAATGTAGACTATATTAATTTGTCATAGTGGGTGATCAATTTAACATGTTCTACGTACGTACAAAATATTCCTTATTTTAAGCTAAACATTTATCTTATTATAGTTTTGTAAGAAAGTTTATATATAAGTATATCTTTGTGGTTGTAGTGAATTTATTGACTTAAGGGTGGTGTTATTGTTTATTTTTGTTGTCGTTAACAATATTGATGAATACAATGACAAATAAAACTATATATTATGTTGTAATGTTATTTTAACTAGTAACGACAAACGTTACGAAGAAATTATGCCTTTCTAAATGACGAATTAAACTAGTAATCCAATTAAGTAATTGATAGATTTGATTTGCTTAGTGATTTATGCCGTGATTGAAAAGTAAGTTATAACCAACAAGAAATAGTAGGAAAGTTGCACAAGGAGAATTCAAAAGATATGGAAGAGAAGAAGAATTCAACAGTTTCGCCGGCGGCTGAACATATGATCGGATAAAATGAGAAACGTCACATTCAGAGTGTAATCAAAGAGTTGAAGAAGCAGTTTTGGCTCTCTGCTCCACTTATCGGTGTGAGTCTCCTCCAATACTCTCTCCAAGTCATCTCGGTTCATTAACTCTCTCCGCCGCCTCAATAGCCACTTCTTTCGCCTCCGTCACCGGCTTCACTTTCCTGGTCCGTACTTCTCTTTTTTTTAATAATCTGCGAAATTCGGTGTATAACCAATTTGGTGGAGAGAAGAAACGAGAAGAAAATTTTGAGATCAATTTCGAAGGATTTTATTGTATTTGATTAGAAGTTTTTCTTACAGATGGGAACAGCTAGTGCAATGGAAACACTTTGTGGCCAATCTTACGGAGCTAAGATGTATGGGAATCTAGGGATTTACATGCAGAGAGCCATGTTTGTTTTTCTCCTACTCTCAATTCCACTCTCGATTATCTGGGCTTACACTGAGAACATTCTTGTCTTCGTCCACCAAGATAAATCCATAGCGAGACTTGCTGTCTCATACGCTAGATACATGATCCCTAGCATCTTTGCCTATGCGCTTCTTCAATGTCTAAACAGGTTTTTGCAAACGCAAAACAATGTACTTCCTGTGTTTGTGTGTTCTGGTATCACTACTTGTCTTCACGTGCTTTTCTGTTGGATCTTCGTGATGAAGTCTGGTTTAGGATACAAGGGAGCTGCTCTTGCTATCTCAGTCTCTTATTGGCTCAATGCTATTCTCCTTTCCTGTTATGTCAAGTTCTCAGCTTCTTGCTCACAAACATGGACTGGTTTCTCGAAAGAGGCTCTCAGTCATATTCCTGCTTTTATGAAGCTTGGTTTTCCTTCTGCGGTTATGGTCTGGTAAGTTGTTCTTCTTCCCCATTAATACATACCATTATATGTTGTACATAATATTGTCATGAGTTTGGTGGCCTGCATATTATGGTGGACAGCTTAGAGCTCTGGTCGTTTGAGCTTTTGGTTCTCTTGTCAGGCTTACTTCCTAATCCGGTTTTGGAAACTGCAACTCTTTCAATCTGGTAAGACTGATTACATGCTATCATTTTCATTTGATCTTTAGAGTTCTTGTTTTTACTGATTTATTAAAAAATTTCAGCCTTAATATTACATCATTAACTGTTTGGATGATCCCAGTTGGTCTTGGTGGCACTGCAAGGTCAGTATGGAAATAATCAGAAAGACAAGCATATAAGCTGATACAGTTCACAAAACTCAATACTATTAGTAACACTGTTTTTTCTCGGTCACAGCACGAGGATCTTGAACGAGTTAGGAGCAGGGAATCCAAAAGGTGCAAAGCTAGCTGTACATGTGGTTGTAGCCATAGTAATCGCAGAGGGTGTTATGATTGGATCGATCTTGTTGGCCGTACGGAATAAATTGGGATATGCATTCACCAGCGATCCAAAAGTCCTCAAATATGTCGCATCAATGATACCAATTGTATCCGCAGGTACTTCCTCGACGGATTCCAATGCGTGCTAT
Organism: Lepidium africanum; assembly: GCA_900406405.1. NCBI lineage: Eukaryota > Viridiplantae > Streptophyta > Magnoliopsida > Brassicales > Brassicaceae > Lepidium > Lepidium africanum. The sequence continues at coordinate 118,497 of OVAX01000049.1, forward strand.
CAGGTTCTTCCATCAATTAAAACAAACAACACTTCGACAGTAACAACTATTTGTATGTGTTCTGATGAAACAAAATCTGGTTGTATGTTTATGTTTTGCAGGGGTTGCTAGAGGATGTGGATGGCAAAAGATTGGAGCTTGTGTGAATCTTGGCTCATATTATCTAGTTGGAGTTCCGTTGGGGTTATTACTCGGTTTCTATTTACATCTAGGTGGTCGGGTAAAGACAGAAACTCAGGCTTTGCTTACTGTTACAGCATCATGGTAACAGAATAGAACTGCATGGTAATAAATCATTTACTTTCTGCATTTCTAGGGGCTTTGGCTTGGAATCGTGACTGCTTTAGTTGTTCAAGTGCTGTCTCTTTCCATCATCACATTAGTTACAGATTGGGATAAAGAGGTAAACAGAAATCTGATGTTTTATCTAGTTAATGTTCATCATCAGAATCTCTTTGTTATGCATATAAGCAATACTTTTGTTATTTGGATAGGCCAATAAAGCTAAACACAGAGTCGGGCCTTCTCATTAAGGAGGTACAAGAAGATGCAGAAGTTGGACTTTGACTACAATGTTCATAGAGTCCTGATAATGGGCTCATGTGATTGGGCCTATAGTTCATACAGGTCCAATTCTTTTTGTAAGGTGATTAGAGGTTGACGTAACTTTAGATAGGACAACTTGTTACTTCATTCTAACCAAAAACCACAAAAGTCATGACTTAACAAGTGTTATATGAGTAAAAGTTAGGTTAGAATACTTTTGTCGTGAATGCTCACTGAATCGTGGTTGACCAAAAACATGAAATTCGTCTTTCTACATTTAGAAACAAAGCCCATCACCACCATTCATTCAATTTCAAAATCGACCGTTCAACCAACACTCAAAGAACTTTCTTTGAGCCGGGACTTAGAAGCCAGCATGAACCGTTTCACGTTATCTCCGGGTTTATTCACACTAAAACGTTGAGCTTACTGTAAATGGGGCCATTGTTTTTTTACACAACACACTTCTCTTCTACACGTCGCTCTTACGACCATATCCTCTCTCTCTTTAATATATATAACATTCCAATGTCTTCAATTCGAGATTTTTAACTGAAACCAAATTATGACGAAGCTTCTCGAGATCAATCAGCACACCCTTTGTTTTGCCAAGGGTTTTTCTCGTACCAGGTATTGCTAATCAGGTCGTGGTTGAGACAAAAGTCTCTCTTTATTTGAATTGCGTTTTGGGTTTCTCATTTCCTATCTCTTCTTAGTTGAGATTGGTCTAGAAATGAAATAGGAGTTACTGTAGATAGCTTCTCTATGTGATTATGCCTATCAATATGGTATCATTACTCTAAGAATTGGACTTAATTTGAATCATCTCACATGTTTTGTAAACCAGATTGCGTAATGAATTGTCTCTTTGTTGCAGATTAAATGTTGCAACTTCACCCTTTCTTATATCTGGTGGATATTGCAGCAAAACATGCATCCCTTATCGTTTGAAATTGTGAGCTCTTCTCTCTATTTCTTCTCTTACATATCTAATTCAGAAAAAGTGGTTGTTACATACTGACTGTGATGATTACATTTTTATTTAGAAAATTAGATTTAAGTTAAAGTGTAGTACTATGCTGCCATAACCAATAGTGAGAATTATGGAAATATAGGTGAGTCAATTATATCCATGAATATTATAAGTCTTGCTTTAAGTCTCTCACATTCCGGTTTTGGTCTCTGGAGTCAGTACTTGCTATGCAACACTATCTCCTGTGGTAAAGAAGCACACAGAAGCTTTTGATGGAAAAGAAGCAGCTTTGGTTGTAGAAGAGCTCAGAAATAACTTCCATACAGGCAGAACAAAGAGCTATGAGTGGAGAATTTCTCAGCTTCAAAACATTGTCAGGATGATTGATGAGAAGGAGAAATTAATCACCGAAGCTTTATATCAAGATCTTTCCAAGCCTGAGCTTGAAGCTTTTTTAGCTGAGGTATTTTGTATACTTTCAATGCCCCTCTACTTTCTGTATATTTCAGTTATAAAATCACTCTGGTATCTTCTTGTTTACTCAGGTTTCAAATACAAAATCCTCATGTATGCTTGCAATCAAAGAGTTGAAGAACTGGATGGCTCCAGAAACGGTAAGTAGATCGTTTAAGCCCTGCTGCTTCATCATGTCTTTCCAGGCTAAACTACGTGCCTGATATATGATTGACCTTTCAGGTCAAAACTTCTGTGACAACATTTCCCTCATCTGCACAAATAGTATCAGAACCGCTTGGAGTTGTTTTGGTTATCTCAGCCTGGAATTTCCCTTTCTGTAAGTTTAAAATCTTTTTTAATTCGAAAATTTTCTCATATATTAAAACTTAAAGTTCATATGTCTTCTTGGTGTTTTTATTTTTCCCAGTATTGTCTGTTGAGCCAGTCATTGGAGCTATTTCGGCTGGTAATGCGGTTGTGCTAAAACCTTCTGAAATTGCTCCAGCAACATCTTCTCTTTTAGCAAAGTTGTTCAGTGAATATTTGGATGAAACAACAATCAGAGTTATCGAGGGAGGAGTCCCTGAAACAACGGCACTACTGGATCAAAAATGGGACAAGATACTCTTCACTGGTTTCCTTCTCTATTTCTTTCAAGAATCATTGAAAATTTAATTTGCCTCTTAGGGAAATATGATTTCAAATAGTTAAAATTCTATATGTAGGTGGAGCAAGAGTTGCTCGCATTATAATGGCTGCAGCAGCAAAAAATCTTACTCCAGTGGTCCTCGAACTCGGTGGGAAGTGCCCAGCTCTTGTTGATTCAGATGTTGATCTACAAGTTAAGATCTATCTCTGCTGCAAAAACATTCAGTATGATAACCTTAGGTCTCATACTATAATCATGGTTCTGTGATTGAAGGTGGCTGCTAGGAGGATCATAACTGGGAAATGGGGTTGTAACAATGGACAGGCTTGCATCGGCGTTGATTATGTGATAACAACAAAGGAATTTGCATCCAAACTGGTAAATGCTACATGTAATAGAAGGCAGTAAATCACAATGCTTTAATTGTTTCTCTCAGCTTGCTGATGCAAATCATGCAGTACAGATAGATGCTCTTAAGACTGAACTGAAGACATTCTTTGGGGAAAACCCATTAGAATCAAAGGACTTGTCGCGGATTGTGAACTCTTTCCACTTCAAACGGTTGGAAAGTATGTTACAAGAGAATGGAATTGCTGATTATATTGTGCATGGTGGCCAAACAGTTGAAGATCAGCTGTGAGTAAAAATGTTTCCTTTCGGTTAAATTTTTTCTCCTGGGGATAAAAGCTTAACCAACCGCGTTGTCTGTAATTTCCTTTACAGAAAAATATCTCCAACTATACTAGTGGATGTGCCAGATGCATCTACTATGATGCAGGAAGAGATATTTGGACCATTACTTCCTGTAATTACAGTACAAAAGTTTGAAGATGGGTTTCAAGTTATACGTTCAAAGCCAAAGCCTTTAGCAGCATATCTCTTCACAAACAACAAAGATTTGCAGAAACAATTCGTGCAGAACGTGTCTGCAGGAGGAATGAGCATCAATGAAACCGTCTTACATGTAAAAAAGACTTCTTTCATCATACAAAGATTTAATGTCCTGCTTTTGGACATGCTAGCTCTCATTAAAGATGGTCTATTTTGTCTGTAGGTAACTGTAAAAGACTTACCATTTGGAGGAGTCGGAGAAAGTGGGATCGGGGCTTACCATGGAAAATTCTCGTATGAGACATTTAGCCATAAGAAAGGAGTTCTTTACCGAAGCTTTGCAGGGGATGCAGATCTTAGATATCCTCCTTACACACCCAAAAAGAAGATGGTCCTTAAGGCTTTACTCTCTTCAAACATATTTGCTGCCATTTTGGCCTTCTTTGGGTTTTCTTCTGAAGGTTCATGATCACTGAACTTTGCTAGAATTGTACAACTGAATATTTTCATGGGGATATATAATAAAATGACTAGTTGAGATCAATATAATGAGTGGAGTACTTGAAAATTATAATGATTAACACATTGTTAGCTCTTAACTTGTATTTACTTAGTTTGTGTGTTTGGCAATGGTACGATGCAAGATCATTCACACAAGAACAGTCGTATAAATGTGATTTATAATAAATAATAAAAGATGGTATCTGTAGTGGCAGTCCATGTCGATGTGTTTAATATGATGTGAAATGTTTTGGTCTGTCGAACCAGAATTTTCAATATTCAACCTAAGATTCATTTAGAAATTGACTCAATAGTACCACTTGACATGATAATCTCTTTTTACATAATTTCTAAAATATTTTATAGTTGAATGGGTTAAATATCGTGTGTCCTTCCACTTCAGAAAATTGCATTGTCTCCCTTTATATTATTAGGAGTTAAAAAAAAAAGATTTTATTTATGGATCAAGATTTATTGATCAACCGTTAGATCAAATTAGGACAAAATGTTGCAGTGGGTATAAAATTGTTAGTACTTCGTAGGCTTGATCAAGATTAGTATTTTTCTAAGTTCTACTTAGACATAAAATTGGTTGGATGTGTTTCCACTTTGTCATTTCCGAAAAATTGTGTTATTCTCTCGTGTTTTTTTACTGCCATTTAATTTGTCTTTAGTTTCGCTTTCAAATAGGTTTCGCGCAGTTCAGATTTCTGGATTCATTACTAGTGGTATAGTAACTCTTTTTCATTTGTGAGGTACACCTATTCGATATAAGAGATTTCTCATATGTTTCTGGTTTTTGTTGTTGGGTGATGTTTTCAATTTTCGGGGTTTTTAGTTCTTAACTTTTTTTTTTTTTTGGGATATTGATTTTAGATGCTTACCACATTCGAACTTTGATTCTAGGAACATATATGTTTTTCCCAGCTTATGTCTATGATTTATAATGTGTATTTTACATTGTTTTATTAATAAAATTAGACGATAAAAAACTGTTGCCTTTTCTAAGGGCCATACCAAATTACAACAGAGATAAGTTGGGTCAAAGTTGGATTCTCTGCTAATGGTCACACTCACCGTATATTTCTCCAAATGAAAACCACATGTTCGTGAAAAATAGGTTACCTAAACTTAAATGTTCATAGCCTCTAGGGTGTACCTTTTTCATTTATGAGATTTTATAGTAAAAAATATATACTAATGACTACAACTGTTATTGAGAAATGAGTAACTGTGTGGACTTCCGAATATGATGGAGTTAGATTTACATAAATAGATTATTACAGTTAGACAATGTACGTATTAATTGGAACAAGTGAACAACTGTTATGGGAAACTCTGTAGACTTCCCGATATGATGGAGTTTTCATAAAACCGACAATAAAATACTCCATTATTATGTCCATTGAGTTAAACAACACAGTACCATGCTAACACGTTACACTCTCAAGTCTATGAAACATAAATAGTCCTAAATTTAATATGTTTGGTAACGAAAAAGTCGTAAATATTATATGGTTATCTCTTCTTCCCAACCATATCGACATTGAGATCTACGCACCATTGTTATGCATTCAATTATGAGTACAACATTATAAATTTATTATGTTGCGTCCATTAAATGACTTTATATCTACTCCATACAGTTTCATAAAATGGTACCTTAAGTATGAAATATCAATAAGAAAAAAAAAGTGTGAAAATAATTATTGGTTTAAAGATATTAATTTTTGTTACTACAAACAAATGATACTTTATTTGCAAGTTGCATTTAGCCTATGGTAGGTGGTAAGTCTACTAAAAGTAGGCACACTTGCACATCCAGAGATCGAGTTCCGCTGCCTGCATTATGCAGGAACTTAGCTAATGACCAGTTTTTGCCCAATGTTGAAAAAAAAAAAAAAAAAAAAAAAAAGGAAAAAAAGGCACGAAGCAGAAATCATGGATCAACTAAGCCCTCTCGGGGACTTGCTTAAGAATAAGANATATATCTTTTAAGGTTATCTTTAATGTATCTTTTAGATTCCTCAATTGATATATTTTTTTTAAGGTTATGAGATTGTACTAAGTAACTAAACAAGTAAATGCCATGTTACCTGACAATTTCTTAGATTTTCTGAATTTTGAAGCAAAGAGATGCAAATTTTACAGACATTAGTGTAAATAGGTGGTTGTTTGTTTTCTCGCAATTACTAACTTGAGTGTTAGATAAAATAAATCTTATTTATTTATATATTTGGGAAATGCACATTGTCTACTAGTAGTAATAAATAGTTTTTAATGGGAATAGTATAGGTTACGATTGAAATGAATGACAAATTAGAAGAAGTATTTTGGTCAAGTGGTTAGTACTAAACCGTTACCCAGCTAAATGTTTTAATCGGCACATATCCTTAGTTTTTGGGTGGTTTGTGTAATTTCCCTAAATCGATATGTTGGTTTGTGTACATCAATATTGGTTAGAAACTTAGAACAGATCTAGGGTTACTTTATTGTTCCTATCAATGTATATGGCTTAATATTTCTAGATAAGCTTTTTTTTTTTTCAAATTAATCCCCTTGGTTTAAGTAGTTATTGAAAGAAAAGCTTAGTAATTTTTTGTGTCCTTAGTAATATTTATGATTATCATTCATTGCACGAGGATTCTCTCTCTTTCTCTTACTCAATCAACCTCTATATATGTAAAACGAGTCCTAACGATACAAAAACACACCAAAAAATATAAATACAAACCATCTCTAAGCTCTTTGTTACCTACCTCATGTCCCATCTCTTCAAGCTCTGTTTCTTAACACTAATGGTTGCTATAGCCATGAAAATGTATCATCTTCCCACACAAGATCTCCAAAACTATTACCTCTACTTACAAAACAACTTCACATCTCTAACTATATTCACTCTTATTCTCGCTCTTGCCTCGACCCTTTACATCATGAGCCGACCCAAACCCGTTTACCTTGTCGACTTCAGCTGCTACTTACCACCATCACATCTCAAAGTAAGCATCCCCAAGATCATGCACCACGTAAGACTTATACGAGAAGCAGGCATGTGGAACCAAAAGACCGATTACTTGATGGACTTCGTCGAAAAGATTCTAGAACGTTCCGGTCTAGGCCAAGAGACATACATACCCGAAGGTCTTCAATGTATGCCACTACAACAAAACATGGCTGCGTCGCGTAAAGAGACAGAAGAAGTTATATTTGGAGCAATCGATAATCTATTTCGTAACACTGGAATAAGCCCTAATGATATAGGTATATTGGTGGTGAATTCAAGTACTTTTAATCCAACTCCTTCGTTATCTAGTATCATAGTGAATAAGTATAAACTTAGAGACAATATAAAGAGCTTGAATCTTGGTGGTATGGGATGTAGTGCAGGAGTTATAGCAATAGATGTTGCTAAGAGCTTGTTACAAGTTCATAGAAACACTTATGCTCTTGTGATTAGTACAGAGAACATAACTCAAAACTTGTACTTAGGTAACAACAAATCAATGTTGGTTACAAATTGTTTGTTCCGGATTGGTGGAGGTGCTATTTTGCTTTCTAACCGGTCTATAGACCGTAGACGTGCAAAGTACAAGCTTGTACACACGGTTCGGGTCCATACCGGAGCAGATGATCGATCCTATGGATGTGCAACACAAGAAGAAGATGAAGATGGAATAGTTGGAGTATCTTTGTCAAAGGATCTACCTTCTGTAGCTGCAAGAACCCTAAAGATCAATATCGCAACTTTAGGTCCACTTGTTCTTCCTATAAGTGAGAAGTTTCATTTCTTTGTGAGGTTTGTTAAGAAGAAGTTTTTTAACCCTAAGGTCAAGCACTACATGCCAGATTTCAAGTTCGCTTTTGAGCATTTCTGTATTCATGCTGGTGGTAGAGCATTAATAGATGAGTTGGAGAAGAATCTTCATCTATCTCCATTACATGTTGAGGCTTCGAGAATGACATTACATAGGTTTGGTAATACTTCTTCAAGCTCCATTTGGTATGAATTGGCTTACATAGAAGCTAAAGGAAGGATGGAGAAAGGAGATAGGATTTGGCAGATTGCATTGGGGTCTGGTTTTAAGTGTAATAGTTCTGTTTGGGTTGCTCTTCGTAATGTCAAGCCTTCAGCTAATAATCCTTGGGAAGATTGTCTACACAAATATCCAGTTGAGATCGATATAGATCTAGAAGAGTAAGTAATTCTACTCATTATTCTAGCTTATGAAGATAGAAACTGGTTTTATATATTGTAAGTTGGGATTGATCCAAATATGTATAACTAGATTGTCATTTATAGTTTTAATTTTTACTTGTCGTTAACTACATAATTAAGTGTAAGATTCATTGCGTGGTAATAGACTTGTTTTCACAATTGATATATGTATACATAAAATGATTTGACCTTTTCTTACAAATAAGTGTGATATCTAACTTTGAGCGCCAATCCATAATCCAAATCCTAAATTTTATCTCGCAATTTTATCACGCAAGATTATGTTATTCCGTATATAGAATCTAAATCTGGTAGAAATAGTTATAGATGTTAAACCGAAAACATTTTCTGGCCTACACGAGAACGTAGTGTAGTAGTACTAGTAGAACACAACGTTCAATAATTGCTATAATGCCACAAGCATGTGAAGATATCCCTTTAAAAATGGGGAGAAGATATTTAGCAAATCGAGTTTCTGTGTGTGTGAGATGATGCAACTGTTCTCGGTACTAGATTTTGGTGAGGACATTTGCCAGTTTTCTGATTTGTCTTTACATGAAACAACTTGAGAAGACCATGTTAAACTGCTCGTTGACTTTGTGACAATCAATCAATTATTTTTCATTTTTTAAATATAAATTACAAAACATAACAGTTGGAGTAGAGACACTCACACTCAAATTCTTCCATAAATTGTTAAAGCACTTACAATGTGTCAAGATAAAAAGATACAAACACAATATTCGATATCTACGATGTTTTATTACTTAAGTAAAAAGAATTACGTGGACTTTAGAAAACCTAAGTATCCCATTTTTATAATAAAACCTATACATAAAACCCTCAAATCAGAAACCTTAATCGTATAATATAAACTAGTTAAATATATATTATAAATAAATTGAATTCAACAGATACGTATCATAGTATAAGTCGGCTATGCATTAGACTTTACAGATTTTAAGCTATTCATGTTGTGAATGACGCAATGTTAGTTATTTTATTTTGCTTCATATCATGATAGGTCTATTTTCAATGTTAGTTCTATATTCATTCCAAAATTTCGATATTACAATATGTTAATCTATATTTAATTAATTAATGATTTAAGATCGTAAATAATTATTAATTTATAATAAAACCACAATTATTTAGTGATTTGTGTAATTACATAAATTCATATATTATGGGTAGAATTTGATAGTTACTGACAAATTTTGGATGCAATTATACATTGCATATATATTTTAGATTGAATTAGAGAAATAATCTATATATAGATTGACATGTTTTTATATAGAAATTTTGGAGTAGAAATAGACATTTAAGCCTATCATAAAAGAAAACTTAAAATCACTAATGGGAAGTTGTTACTAAGTTTCTTAACATTAAAAAATAAAAAAAATTAGAAAAGTAAGTGAGAGAAAAGGTGATGGGTTCTTAAAGAAAGGAAATAATAAGAGATTGAGTTTCTTCGATAAGAAACCATCACATAGACATGTCTTTGTTTCATTGAACCATTTAAAAAAAATTAAATAAAAAATCAATTATTATAAAAATAATACTCCTTCTGATTTTTAATAGTTGATGTTTTAGACTTTTCACACATATTAAAAACTCATTAATTATTTTATTTTTTCTACACAAAATATAATTTATTATAAATTCCAAAATAGTTTAACCAATCACAAATTAATTTGCAGAATTTAAAGAATCAAAAATACCAAAAATATAATAAATTTTGTATAGAAATCTTAAAACATCAAATAAAAAAACAAATTTTTTATCTAAAACATCAACTAATGAAAACAGAAAGAATAATATTTTAGTAATTAAAAACCCAAAAATAAATATCTAGCAATAGAGATGCTTAATAACACATGAGATCAATATCTTTGACAGCCAACAGGTCAGCGTAATATCCGTATAGAATGATTGCTAATAGATTTTTCCTTGTTTGGGATATTAATTGCTATAGATCTTTCTGTATCTTTTTATGATATAGAAAGATATAGAAACAGTTAAGGGATTTATCAATTGGAACAACACTTGGTACCAAAAGGGGTTGAGAGATTTTTTTTTTTTGGTTTAGATAACGAAAGTCGGTGGTTATTAAATATTAAATGCTTAAATTATGGTTGGTCCCGTTTATCCTCGTGGTTTGGTCCAAGAACTAGTTGATGTATAATGGACAATCTTTTTTCTTTTTTGTTGGATCCTATCATTGTAATTATGGACAGATATGGTTCAGTGGACACGTTCAATTCTTTGTCTTCATTTGTGGTCTTGTTTTATGGATGGTATAGGATAATCAAGTGTTAAATGAGCTGTAATACAATGCCTAACAAAATAGGTTCAGAATAATTATTCATTTAGTTTCTTATAGAAAATTAAGTTAAACATAAAATAAATTTCATATACTGAAATAGTTCTCTTGCCAAGAAGCAAGTTGTCCAGTTGGTTTGCTCCTGATCTAGTTTGGTATTTGATAGGGATTCAAATTCCGTCAGTTCCAGTAGAAGCAATTTGACTATGGATCGAATCTTTATCAATCACATTAATAGACAGAAAAAGTAAGATTGATCAAAAATTTCTTTTTCTTAAAAACTAAAAGTAGTTTTTAAGATTGATCAAAAATTTCTTTTTCTTAAAAACTAAAAGTAGTTTTCTTGGCTGATGGTTAAATGCATATCTAGTGGCTCAAGTTTAGAATTTCATTCCATCTCACTACGTATTTACTACATATAGTAACTAATATAAAATTTTAAGAATGTGTTTGAGTTATTGAGGGATTCTTGTCGAACAGAAAATAAAAGTTTTTTCTCCAAATAGTCTATTAATTTGTCAATATAGTTTTTTGGTGAACTTAATTTGTCAATATAGTTGATACATTTTTATTTTATTTAGGTTTTTCTCCAAAATAGTCTATTAATTTGTCAATATAGTTAATTAATTTTTGTTTGGCTGCACTTCTGTCTGGATTCAGTAATATACTAATATATTTTTGAAAATTTAAATCAAAGTTTCTTAAAAAGGTAATAGTTTATGTAATTTTTTTGATCTTCATGAATCTTGTTTTAGTAGTATAAAATTAGAAGAAAATAAACGCAAAAGACATTTATCACAATAGTGAGATATTTCTTTACGCGCTATTTCAAGACCAAACCTTTCACGGAGCAGGAAACTCTTCTACACTGAAAGCAACTCTCTTTCACGGAGCAGGAATGGCGGAGAAGTCGAGCTTCTTCCTCCATTTCACCTTTCTTCTACTTCTACTTACTCTTCTAACATGTGGCCAAGGAGTTAGGATTCCGGCTTCGGAGAGAAGGACATTATTAAACGGTCAAGACCAGTCTCGACCTTTGAAGCTCACGTTTAATGGACCTTCTCGAAACTGGACTGACTCCATTCCCATCGGCAATGGCCGTCTCGGAGCGACGATTTGGGGCGGCGTCTCCTCCGAGACTCTTAACATCAATGGTAAGTATTAAATCCGACGTCGTTTTTGGTTTTGCCTCTCTCCTCTCTTCTTGTGAATTGTTTTTAATTCGGGGATTTAGATAATAAATGCCTCTCTTTTCTATAAAGTTCATGTCAGAGATCAATCAATGTCCTTGTTTTTCGGCCAAATATACTGACAAGTTTGCCATTTAAAGCTATATAGAACAGGGGATTATTTCGTATATCGAACTACTCGTGAAATCTAATGTGTAAATGAAGCACATTGCTACTAAACAATAAAAACTTTATTGATTCTGCACTTGTGGTATATGAGCACTAAGAAATTTTGCCCGTCTGTGTTCGTTGAACTGTTACTTTAGTAGATTTTTGGGATCTGAAGCCTAAAAAACTGATTTTATGTGTGTTTTGATTGGTAGATGACACAATTTGGACTGGAGTACCTGCAGACTACACGAACCCGAATGCTCGAGAAGCATTAGCAGAAGTTAGGAGGCTTGTAGATGACAAAAAGTATGTTGAAGCTACTTCAGAAGCTGTCAAATTATCAGGCCATCCTTCTGATGTATGTTAATTCTTTTGGTGAAATGTTTCGTTGATTTTTTATTAAGTGTAAAGGCTAATCCTTTGTTCTTGGCTTTCCAAAGGTTTACCAGCTAGTGGGAGATTTGAATTTAGAGTTTGACAGTTCACATCGTAAGTACACTCAAGAATCTTATCACCGTGAACTCGATTTGGAAACAGCAGTAGCTAAAGTAAGCTATTTGGTTGGGCCTGTGGAATATTCAAGGGAGTTTTTTGCTTCAACTCCGGATCAAGTTATTGTAGCCAAGATCTCTGCAAGCAAACCGGGAACTCTATCTTTTAGGGTATCTTTTGACAGTGACTTGCACCATCATTCGGAGACAAACTCCAAGGGGAATCAAATTCTGATGGAGGGAAGTTGTCGCCCAAAGCGTCTTCCTGTGAACTTAAACAAAAGTATCAATGCAACAAATATACCGTATGATGATCACAAAGGGTTGCAGTTTGCTGCAATTCTTGAAGTAAGAGTCAGTAATGGTGGCTCTGTGTCTTCCTTAGGTGGCAAGAAATTAAGTGTTGACAAGGCAGACTGGGCAGTTCTGCTTGTGGCTGCATCATCTGACTTTGATGGGCCATTTACAATGCCCGTTGATTCTAAGAGAGACCCTTCAAAGGAGTGTGTAAATAGAATCAACTCAGTCCAGAAATACTCATACTCTGATTTTTATGCTCGTCATTTAAGTGATTATCAGAAACTTTTCAACCGAGTCTCTCTGCAACTTTCCGGCAGCTCAGCAAATAAAACTGTGCAACAACCAGCTTCAACTGCTGAAAGGGTGCGATCGTTTAAAACTGATCATGACCCTTCACTGGTGGAACTTCTATTTCAGTATGGTCGATACCTGCTTATATCTTCTTCAAGACCTGGAACTCAAGTGGCTAACTTGCAAGGCATATGGAACAGGGACATTCAGCCACCATGGGAGTGAGTTTTCGCTTTACTTCAATTTCTTAGAATTCATATAGCTTCTTTGTGTCACTGACTCCACTTCTTCTTCGTCTGCGGTATTGCAGTGGTGCTCCTCACCTGAACATTAATCTCCAGATGAACTATTGGCATTCTCTACCTGGTAATATCGGGGAATGCCACGAACCGTTGTTCGATTATATGTCTGCTTTAGCAACAAATGGGCGCAAGACAGCACAAGTAAGTTTCTATCCTTTTTGTATTGATGTTCTCTACAATGGAAAACATTAATGTCCGAAACTTATTAAGTATATCAAGATCAAAAGCTTCTTATGAATGATGATAGAGGCATTAGTCAAAGAATCATTTGTTTTGCTATATAGGTGAACTATGGAGCAAGTGGTTGGGTTGCACATCAAGTATCAGACATATGGGCAAAAACTTCACCGGATAGAGGTGAGGCAGTGTGGGCCCTCTGGCCCATGGGTGGAGCTTGGCTCTGCACCCATGTATGGGAGCATTATACATACACAATGGACAAGGTAAGGTTCTCAAATTTCTGATGTGAAATCAATTTCTCTAATGACTATGTCTTTCAACCTTTACTTGTTGATTCATTTATAGGAATTTCTAAGTAAGAAGGGGTATCCATTGTTGGAAGGATGTACGTCGTTTCTTCTTGACTGGCTGATCAAAGGTAAAGACGGATATCTCCAGACCAATCCATCAACTTCCCCTGAGCATATGTTTACTGCTCCAAATGGCAAACCTGCTAGTGTTAGCTACTCATCAACCATGGACATTGCCATTGTTAAGGAAGTCTTCTCTGATATTGTCTTAGCATCAGAGGTAACAAGACTTATGATGCAACAAAAGCAAGGAAACAAAGATCATGTCACCTCATCGATACTAAACTTTATGTCTTCTGGTTTATCAACAGGTTTTGGGAAAAACAAATGATACTCTTATTGGAAAAGTCATTGCTGCTCAAGCAAATCTTCCACCCACTAGAATATCAAAGGACGGTTCCATCATGGAATGGGCAGAAGACTTTGAGGACCCAGAGGTACATCATAGACATGTTTCACATCTCTTTGGCCTCTACCCTGGTCACACAATCACACTTGAGAAGTCTCCAGAACTTGCTAAAGCCGTGGCAGTAACCCTTAACAAAAGAGGTTTGTGTAATATTTACTTTGCTCCCATTGACAATCCACAATGTCATTGACATAGCTATTGAATTAATTGAGCAGGAGAGGAAGGACCGGGCTGGTCAACCACCTGGAAAGCCGCCTTGTGGGCAAGGCTTCACAATAGTGAGCACGCGTATCGGTTGGTTACACATATATTTGATCTTGTGGATCCGTTAAACGAACGTAACTATGAAGGAGGACTGTACAGTAACATGTTCACAGCACATCCACCTTTCCAGATCGATGCCAATTTCGGGTAAGTCAAACTATCTATTGCAAACACTTACCTTTAAGATGTGTGGGATGTATACATTTACATACCAACGTACTAAACCATGACTTTTGTTGGGCGCAGATTCGCAGCCGCAGTAGCAGAAATGTTAGTACAGAGCACAACAAAGGATCTGTATTTGCTCCCTGCGCTTCCGGCAGATAAATGGCCTAACGGTAAGGTGAAAGGACTGAGGGCAAGAGGTGGTGTGACAGTTAGTTTAAAGTGGATGGAAGGGAACCTTATGGAGTTTGGTCTTTCCTCGGAACAGATTGTGTCGACGAGAATAATATACAAAGGAATCTCTGCAGATGCCAAATTGTTACCAGGGAAACTCTTCACATTTGACAAAGAATTGAGATGCATTCGTACAGAGAACTTATAGATGAAATATTGATTCTCAAATCTGTTTTTGTTCGTTTAATAGAGGAACAACATTATTTGTCGATCGTTCCACGAGTTATTTGTTCGAGTTAAACCCAAATATATCCAAAAGTTCTACACTTACAGTGAAATCATGGGTCTTGACTCTTGATACTATATCAATGTATTAACATAATCTATACGAGTCAAAAATTTCTTGCTGCATTTCGGTTTCCTCCGGTTCAACTACACTAAATTCTGTTTCGCTTCGGTTTGGTTTAACCGTTATTTTAAGTTGAACCGAACCAAATCAGATAACTGAATGAACCAAACCAACTTGTATCTCTTTCACTCGTTTAGGGCTTCTTTGACTGAGCTTTAGTTCCGTCTTCATCTTCCGAGTCTACTTACTATCCTCTTCTTCGATTTGATCTGATCACTCGCTGTATTTCAAACTCGATCAAGTAGATAGAAATGGCATGGCGCAGTGCAGCCCGCTCTTTCGCTTCCGCTACCGCTAGAGCTCCTTCTCTCCGATCTCCGCCGGCAACTCTTCCGCGTCTCCGTCCTTCCCAATCCTCTTTGCCTCGCCGCCGATTTGCCTCTTTCACTAATCCCAGGTTTCGCCATCTCTTGCCCCCATTTGCAAAATTTTGATCCCCTTGAGTATGTTTTTGATAGATAGTTTTCGAGTTCATTCTCATATTTACCAGTTTGATATTCATGTTTGAAAGATTAGATATACTTGTGTTTATTCATAACATGAACTAAGATTTGGAAGGCTTGAACAATTCATATATGAGGAGAATTGTCAAATTGTTTGATTTATCATCTTGAGATATGAGCTTTGACTCAATAAACAAAGTTTTGTAATGATGTGTTACTCTTCTTGTTTGTACAGGAATTTAGGAGAACTTGGATGCACAGAGTCTTTCTTGCCTCTGTACAATGTAGTGGCTGCAGCTCGACTCACTTCTCACCTTAATGTCAATCTGCGAGCTTTCTGCGAACTCTCTAACGGTACCTTCCCACGCACTTGTCAAGATCGCTAAAATAGTCTTCCATTTGTGAGTGTTACTGCTCTTAGGAATTTACTGGAATGAGCAAACTAAGCTTTCTAAATTTCTTGTTAATTGTTTCCACTTGGAAGAAGAATTATGTGCTGCTACTCCTTTTGCGTTGAAGTAGAATACAAATGGATTTGGTTTTTCCTTCTTTTTCTCTGTTTTCCTTTCTCGTAAATTACTTTTGGTGTTAAGAACATATTGGGCTTGGGATTGATAGGGAATGGAAAAGATGGGTGATGGAAGTGGATTATTCAGTCGCTGGCAAGAGAGGTGCTACTACTTTTGTAGGTTTCTTGTCCATTTTGTCTTTGTGTGTTTAGGAACTACAAAATTTAGACCTTATAGTTCTCTTCATTGCTTTCATGTACGCAATCAAAAAGGCTCCCAACTAAGCGTTTTCAATATAAAGCTTTTTCACTATGCTCCTCCATTTAAAATATGAGTTGTTATTCTGGTATAATGCATTGAGAAATGACAAACCTGGGATTTACATGAAAATCTTGCCTATTGAGATCAACAGAGTATTAGTTCAACTAGGAAAGGTGTGTACTTGTACTGTATTATCAAAATCAATCTTAAAGATAAGACTTCGTTTGTTAATTGTATCACATTATCCATTGTACAATCACAACTATGGATTTGTATAAGTTTGGTCTGCATCTCTGATTCTGATCCAGAAACCTTCCTTGTGACTTAATGATGACAGGTACTTGAATGTACAGAGTGGGTGCATCAGTCATCTTGAAGCAGTTGGAAACTTAGAAGAGGGGTGTCCCAAGAAGAACTCATTGGTTGTGTTCCATTAGGAACTACAACTATTTCATACATTATTCAATATTTTTTCAGTTTTTGACATTCTTCCAGATTGAGAATATAAGGATTTGTCTTCATATTTTCTTGTTTTAAAGCCCAATGGCTTTTGATACTTGAGAGGGTAGATTCAGCTTTATCTTTCGGCATATTCTTCAATAACCATTGTTTCATCTTGTAATTTATAATGTTCGTTTTCTAGGAGCTATTTACTGAAAGATACTTATCTTATCGTGAAAAGAGTTCCAAGAGTCATTTATCTCTTGAATCGTGACATAAGTAAATGAGACATTGCTTTACAGTGAATACATATATCATAGACTTAGAGGTGAAGAAGTATTTCTCCATACCTTAACAGGTAACAATGAGACATTAAGAACATGGAAGGGTTTCAGTGTTCACATGACATCGACCATAATTGATTCTCTTAAGTGTCTCCTTACATTAACAAACTAAATAATAAGTACTTGGAGTGTGAATAAAACGCTCGCCGCTACGTTCTTTTCGATTTGACTTGCAACTTTATAAACAGCTTAGACTTTATGAGGAATCTTCAGTTTCTGTGTCACCTGCTTAATCACTGGAAGCCTCTGACTGATCAAGCTCGGGTCGCTATAGACTGCTATATCAACTGGATACCCTTTCTGCATATGAATCATTAAGAATCAAATCAGGGGATACTGCAGAAACAAATAGATAATGGTTGTTTGATAATCTATAGGAAATAGTTAGGTCTATCAGTCAGCCATTCTAGGTTTGGAAAAAGATGAGCTTCAATGAGAACAAATATTGGAAAATGAAACAATATCTAGTAATATGTCTTTAGATTTGAAGAAAACTAACCGCAGATAGAGACTGAAATGTAGCTTCTCTCCAACAGCTTTCACGAAGAACAGTGGGTGTCTCTCCTTTGCCAAACACGTAATGCATTCTCGTCTCTCTTAATCTCATAAGCACACCATCAACTCTAAGCTATGAAAAAGTAAACGAATAGATGATTAAAATCAAAAGAATGTAATCATCAAAAACTATGTAACAGTCAATGACGATTGACATAGTGGTGCATAAATACTTTATTTGATGACTATTGCTTTTGCCTGATGTGACTCACCCAAAATCGTAAGAGGAGGAACCATGAGCTTGGCATGACTCTCTGGAAAAAGCAAACAGAAAAGCATGCAAAGGTTTTATTTCTTACTAATACTCCTCAACTCAATCAAAGTCATGGCATTCTAGAAGAATGTGACAAGGCTCGAAATTTCTTTACCACTTTCACAGTCAGAAGTGACACTCCATTGTCAGCCAGTTCATCTTCATATAAAACTACCTGAAGAAGTAGAGAAGAGTACCTCAAAGGGTGCAGGAGATGAATATAGCTTTTATCCGTTTTGTATAGATTAGGGGACCAACCTCATCATAAAAGAGAATAGGTTCTTTAAGAGAAAGAGCAGCCAAATCAATCTGCTCTTCACAGTTCTCCCACTGCAGTCTAGCTTCCCCTTCCGGGTTTGGTTTTGCCTCAACCTGCTTCACATAAAAGCACCATAAATCAATGAGAACGAGAGCTACACTGATTATCGTGTGGCAGCAGAAAAAAAAAAGGTGAATATGAGAGCAAGGCGAACCACGTCTTTGTCTTTCTCAATAACTTCACTTCCAGAGTATGGCGTTGTAAAAGTGTAATCATAATCTAGAATTACTTGCTGTGACGGCTTGCTGCAAGTACATCAGAGTTGTATGACTATCAGATACAACTATATACAAGCAGAGTTTCTTAAAATGAATAGTATCTTTTGTCAATCAAATTTGGGAACTTACCTCCGGAATTTCCATTTTGCTGCAGCAGGAACTTCAACAGGTGGAAGCCCTTCTTGCTTCCAACCCGCTAGTGCGTCAAATGCATTAAAATGAATCTTGGTTTGGCTACCTAGGTGTTTAAGGACTAATGCATTCTCACCAAAAACCATTTCAGGTAAGTGAGATGTTTGAAGCTTTTCTTCCCACCTGTGTTATAATCAAACAATACATCCTTAATTATGTGGGATGACATCAAAAAACCTTTGCATCTAAGAAGATATGATTTGTATATTGAAAACAAAACTACAGTCAACATTGGAACAACTAAAAGATCAACCACCAAAATAACTAAACCAAATCAGTAAAACAACGTCAATTTTATGAGAATCTCACAAATTCACCAAAACCTAGCACAAACTCAAAAATCAAAGTCACATTAAATTTCACTGAGAAGGAGCTCAAAAACCCAAACTACACTACTTAGTTCTCGATCATACCGAGTCAAATTGACGACACGCAAAAAATACAAAACCTCAAACACAGACCCCCCAAAAAAACTGATCTGTGATTGTATCTAATGGAGACGTAAAATGAGAGATAGAGAGATTGAGTACTCTTCAACAGCGAGAGAAGTGAGAATCGTGCCACGGAGGGTTTCGATCTCCCAGTCATGAATGCGCAAACCTCGACGTCCATCTGGAAGAAGCTCTGCATTGGAAGACTTCAGAATCTCTTTATCGACCTCAATCTCCATCTGATCGCCGGAAAGTATTAGCACTTCCTTTTCTCCGCCGATATCAGTTTTACGACCAGCCGGTAAAACAAACGATTCAAGACATTGACTTCAGAACTTGATGGGCTTTTTACTTGGTTATATGGGCCTATTGGGCCAAATTTATGTTCGAGACATTTTAAAATGGTCAACATATTTTGCATAAATGGAGATTATGACCTCAAAAACGTGTAATGCAAACATATTTCATAATCGTAATAGAAAATTGCATTTTAATTAAGGCAGGTATGTATTACTGTGTATGTGTGTGAATCGATACATATAATTTGGTCAATATTTTTATATTTTTCAAGGCCTACCACTAAATTATAAAGCTTCTAAACCAAGTGGCAGGTTTTGGGTGTAAAGTCTTTGTTTTGATATGCTCGAAACTTCACCAAAACTTTGCTTTGTATGGAAAAGTTTTCTGATAACATCGGAAAAAGAGAAGTCGGCATTTTAAGCTTTACGATTTGATTGAATGGCTCTGCGCACTGAAATAGCCACCCTTGAGGAGAAGTGAGTATCTTCTATTTTTTCTAATTTTCTGTGTAACTCTTTTCAATTCAGCCAGAAAGTTGAGATGTTGTGTTTCGATTCTTCTGAAATTCTGAGTCGTCTTATATTCAAAGATTGAATTTTGATTCTTTCTTATATCTTTTGCATTATAATAATCTTAAGGAAGGGAAATTATCGTCAAGTCTGGTTTTTTTCTTTTCTTGGGTTAGATATTTCCGTTTCAGGGTGCTTTCGAATTCTGGGATAAATTATTTTGTTAAATTCTGGGTATTTTGGTTAGTCTGAAGTCAGATTTTTAGATGAACGTTAAGTAGGGTTCATAATATGTTATAGTGTGTGAAGTGATTCGTCTACTAGGATGATGGTTAATGAATTTGATTCATCTTTGGTTTTAGGTATATTGAATTATGCAAGAAACATGGAATTCTACCCAACACGGCCATTTTATCTGCCTTCTTTGAGGTTTGCTTACATTTTGCTTGTCCAGAGGATCTATTGGAGCCTTCTGTTTAGCTTAATCTTAGTGTCATTCTCAGTCAAGGGTACTATTAAACCAGATGATCTGAATTGCAGGCAGAGGTTAAAAAGTCAAGAAATCAAAAATGTATCATGAACTTTTTAATGGATAGAGTGAAATATGATGACTTTCACCCTCTTGTCGAGTTATGCAATGAGATTATTACATCTGAGGTAGAGGGAATAGATCTCTTTGTGAGATCATCTTGTTCTTTGGAAGATCATTATGCATTGTCTTTACTTCGTTCGGTCAACAAAAAACTTCGTGTTGTTCATCTACATGATGCTTTTGGGAAAAACTTCTGGCGGTAAGTAATGTCTTTTGTCTATGCTCTCTTTTTTCTTAAGTTTTCCATTTTCAGTTTAGTTGGTTGTAATTTCAGGGACGTTTTCTTTCAAGGTTTGAGCTGCCAAGTATTGAATGTGAGGTCCTTGCATTTTCAGAAGCTTAACATCGTAGGAGAGTTCACACAGCTCCACACCCTTATACTCGATAACAACCGTATACGTGGTTTTGGGGAAGGCTGTTTTTCTTACATGCCCAATTTGACGTGTCTTTCGATGTGTGACACTCGAGTGTCGGATCTTTGGACAGCAGCTGCTGCTCTATTGAAACTCCCGTCTCTTAAGGAGCTCTGTTTCCAAATTTGGATCTGTTGCAGTGATTATAGCCCCCTTAAATCAGAGTCATCGTCATCATCATCTAGTAAGAATGATGATAACACAGTTAATGAACCAAACTCTCCTATTGGAGCAGATATTTTGGATGTTTTCGAACAGATGGATCCTAATTTTCCTGTTGAAGAGTCTCTTCATAGCATGAATTTTTCATATAATGTTCCTGGGCAAGATGAGTTGGATTCACGTAATTCTGTGCCTTCAGAGTTGAATGGAGAAGCATTCATGAGGGAAAAGGTAAAAGCACATTACGATTTTTTTGTTTTTTTGTAAGCCAACCAATGAGACAAAACACTGAGGTGGTTAAAACTTCTTTATACCATTTCCACAGGTTAGGAAAGGGAAAATGTCGTACCAAGCCAACGATGTTTCACCTGTTGGTTCATTCACAAGGCGAGTTGGAAATGTTGGGTTGAAATATATTTCAACTAAAGCATCACCCATTTGTTCGGAAAAGCATTACAGGATGTACATGATAAACTCTCTACCCAAATTAAAGGTGTTGGACAATTTGGCTATCAGAAAGAGTGATAGAGACAGGGCCACTGAAACATATTCTGCAAACTTTGAAGACTTACCGTACAAAAGAAAGAAGGAAAGCGTAGTCAAAGTCCTCGAGAACCGTGAAACAAGATCCAGCAAAGGGAAATCACAGAATTTCTATAAAAGATCTCTTTGTGCAGCTAGGATGGGGTCGTCTACTGCGCCTCTCTTGTATTCACTTCCTTTTTTGGGTAGTAGGATTCATCAGGATGACGATAACAGTAGATTAAGTCCAAGGCAGTTTGAGTACCATCCACTGGATCCTAGCCTAATGGTATTTGGGACTTTAGATGGCGAGTTGGTTGTTCTCAATCACGAAAGCGGTAAAATTGTTCGTTACATCTCATCTCATGGATCTCACAGTAGTATCTTGGGACTTTGCTGGCTCAAGAGATATCCATCTATGGTAGGATTACAGTTTTTCAGCTGCCTTTATTTCTTTGGGCTATGTTGGTTGCTACCTAGCAAATGTGTTTCAATTCTTTTCATCTTTTCAGGTTATAGCTGGCTCAGGCAATGGCTCATTGAAGCTATACGACATCCAAAAAGCGTCATCAACAGTTACTGCTAGCAGTCTTTCCACTTCTGGTTCCGTTACTTTTGATGAGTTTGACCAGTTAACTTCAGTTCATGCTAATTCGACAGACCAACTGTTTCTTGCCAGCGGATACTCTAAGGATGTGGCTTTGTATGACATTGGTAGTGGAACACGCTTACAGGTTTTTGCTAATATGCATCAAGAACATATTAACGTGGTGAAATTTTCGAACCATTCCCCATTTCTTTTTGCGACTTCTTCTTTCGATAAAGACGTTAAGCTATGGGATTTGAGACAAGAGCCATCACGGCCATGCTATACCGCTAGTAGTACCAAAGGAAACGTGATGGTTTGCTTTTCTCCAGATGATCGTTATCTTCTAGCATCAGCCGTGGACAACGAGGTGCTCTTATGTACCATTTAGTTCTACTCATAAAGCCTTTTGGCAAATGAACGTAAAGATAGCATTATTCGTTTTTTTCTATTGATTTTTAACATTTGACCATTTCCCCAGGTGAGGCAGCTTTTGGCAGTTGATGGAAGGCTTCATCTGAACTTCGAGATAGTCCCAAGAGGAAGCTCCATGAACTATACTCGATCATATTACATGAATGGTAATGACTACATCATCAGTGGGAGCTGTGATGAGAATGTAATCCGTGTTTGTTGTGCTCAAACTGGAAGGCGCCTCAGAGATGTATTTCTAGAGGTATATTGTTTCTTCTTAACACTATTAGCATGAAAACGCAAACACAAAGAATCAATCATGTAATACATAAAGGTATGAATGTGATATTGGTTTGGCTTGCAGGGAAATGGATCTGACTTCTCCATGATGTTTGTTCAGTCTCTACGCGGTGATCCTTTCAGGGTGAGTAGACAAGTTTCTTAATCCATAAAGAAGTTTAACCGATCAAATTGCCAATTATAAGAATGTCTTTCTGGCACCTCGTTTATGGTTTCATCTCTTGCAGGATTTTAACATGAGTGTTTTGGCTGCATACACTCGGTCAAGCTCAGTGTCTGAAATAGTCAAGGTACATATTGAAAACACAGCTTCTGCTGTATCGGAAAAAGTTGTTCAAATCATAAGGAAACCTCGTAAAAGCAGTAATATGGTGACATGTTTTTGCAGGTGAATTTGCTAGCTTCAAAAGATTCAATGGATGAACAAGCTAGCCTCCGTTCCTACCCTCCAAATAGCATGGGTGCCTGAAGATATTTATTTGGTTCTTTTACAGAGAGAACCAATTGATTATTGTATTCAACTCTATTTGGAAACTGTATGATTTTGTAGAGGCATGTTGTATTATACTAATTAAATACAATTCTAAAGAGAGAATGTTACAGAATGAGAATCAAGAAACCAATATAAAATAAAATTTGATGTCAATTTTTTTTATTATATAAAATGATAATGGTTTAGGTCGAACCATGAACTGACGGATATAAATAACGTTGAAGAAATAAATAAAAGGGGAAGAAAGGGATAGCACAAAACCCCTCTCGTCTTCTTCAAAATCCTCCACACACACAGTCACACAACTCAACAACGACCATGGCTCTTTCTTCTGGAATCTTCTCTACTACTTTTTTCTGTGTTGATAGGGCTCCGTTACGGAGCTCAATGTTGTCTCCCTCTTCGCTCCGTCTTTCCCCTCACCATCCGGCTAATTTGCGCATAGTGCGAGCTGTAACCTCTGCGACGGAGGCTTCCTCCGAACCGACAACCACTAAGACACGGGAGCCACGTGGTATCATGAAGCCTCGTCCTGTAACCCCAGAGATGCAGGATGTTGTTGGTGTTCCGGAAATTCCTCGTACACAGGCTCTTAAGCGCATTTGGGCCTACATCAAGGAACACAACCTTCAAGTATATACTTCTCTCGCTTTCGTTCACTTTCTTTTCTCTGAAATGCTTTTATGTGCTCTACTTTGATGTTATTTCACCAATTTCTTGTGGGATTTGAGTTCATGGTGTTACAGAGTTGTTGAGTGTATACGTTAGGCATAACCAGATAGGCTTCTTCTAGTTACTTATGGATTCAGTGGATAATGTTTTTTGTGGTATTGGTCTTCACAGTGGAATTCTTTATTGTTTAGTTTTGATATGTGAGTTGTGACTAGGATCTATGTTATAAGCCTTCGTTTCTTCCATGGTTTGATGATATATGCTTTAATCATCTGAACTTGTCCAAACTCTTTGAGCTCTGTTTAGTTGAACCAACTTATATAGACTTGCAGATGTAGAATTTGATTTTGCTCCACTTTAAGATGTTAGCTTGTGTATATTTTGATGTTGTAATCTCATTGTTCTGTCTAGATTCTGGTCCGTGTGCTAAATTATCAGAACATAAACATGTTTTTAAAAGCAGTAATGCATATCTATCAATTTTAGTCACTGAATGGTCTTATTTTTAGGATCCACAAAATAAGAGAGATATCATCTGCGATGAGAAGCTGAAGAAGATATTTGAAGGCAAAGAACGTGTAGGGTTCTTGGAGATTGCAAAGCTCATTGGTCCTCATTTTCTCTGAAGAAGAGACAATTAAAAGCTATGGAGAAATGAGGATACATATTAGTAACATTAGGGTTTAAGAAGTTTCTATGGAATAGTTGAAGTCTTTGGATGATATCTTTTGTGTTCACTTGCACTTAAAATATGCAGTTTCGTTTTAGGACATGAGCAAACTCTTTTATGCATTTGTCATCATATTTATTTCTCTTCCTCTCAAATATTGTTTATCCAACAAAAGGAAAAAAACGGTAAAATTAAATTAGTCTAAATCGCCATAATCAAGTTTGTAAGATTTAAAATGAAGGCCATATATATCATACTTATATATATAAAAGTAGAGTTTCTAACTCTCTCAATAGTGCGCCACGTAAGATGACAACTCAGCTGCTTTCTTAATCATATCTACTAATGGGAATTCAGAATTAAAACACATCAGCAAAGATACATCATTAGTTGTACGTGTTTTCATAAAACCATTTTGTCTTCGACAAATCTAACGTTGAAACATGCTATGAGTGAGATGATAATGGAGAAGAAGGTGGAGATGACATTGATTATGATTGGAGGCAACAAGATCATTCTCTTTCCGTAGTAAGATCTTCTTAGTTGTAAATCTAATCCAGCTTCTGCTGGTTTTCATATGCGGAGACATGATTGGAAACACCATTGAAGGAAAGACAAATGTGGTGGTCATCCTTAGTTGAAAACAAGAGGTACACCTCAACAACCTATTTTACTGAAAGAACCAATGAAATTACTTCATCAATACAAGTCATCATTGGTTTCGTTTACCCTTCTTCAAAGACCCCAATCGTTTTTGCTAGGGTTTGTCTATGTTAAAAAGAGAGGTTTCAATTTAGGGTTTATGATTTATTTTGTTGTTCTTTTTCAGGTTGGAGAACTCGACTCTAGTGTGGTTTATGAAAGGATAAGACCAGAGATTGACACACAGAGGAACTTAAGAAGCTGATTGGGATCACATAACGAAGCTGGACTTGTTTTGTTCATGGTTACGACAAGAATGGGAAACGGGTTTGCGATCTGGTTAAGGGTAAGACTTTTCACCAAGGGTAATATGTTAGTGTGTGTTACAGACAGAAAATGATTGGACATCGCACATGCTGCACGGTCACATGGTCCAAGAACAATTTTGTGGTGTTTGTTTATGAGGCCTACTTACTAAGGTTAATTATGGATTTTCTGTTATTGGTGGTGAATGTGTTTAAATGTTGTTGTGGGAATAGATATGGTGAACATATGCTTCAAGCGCTTGAGAATCCAAACTAGGTTTGCCCTCTATGTATTGGGATTTGCAATTGCAGTTTGTGTAGGAATAATAAAGGATGGGTACGAACTGGTCATATTTACAGAAGGGTACGTCGTTTTCTTTTAATAATCATTGCAATATCTTGTGTGTATATGTGTATTAGATTCTAGAATAGAATCTATAACTTGAATATTTCTTTCTTTCTTTGGATTGTTTTCAAATAGCTGCATTATCTAGCTCAAACCAAACGGTTGCAAGCTTCTGCAAAGATATCACTTTGCTTTCAATAAGCAAAACCAATTGCCAAAAGTCCTCATAATAATGATGATCTCCATGAAGAAGTACCAAAAGCATCAAATTAATGATGTCATGAAAAAGGAGGAACATGAATTTATGAATGAGAATTCAAATCCTGCTAAAAGGTCACTAAGCTTCTCCTTAGCGTTAGTGGATGATCAAACTCCAGAGGTTAGTGTTTATGCCGAAGGAAACAATGAGCTACCAAAGCACGAAACAAGAAGATTCATGTCCACACATTGATGATGGTCTTCCAAATATTCAAGAACTTACTAGATAAAACTCAAATTTGGAGACAAAGCTAAAGGGCTACTTGTGTCATGTGGATGATCAACCTCCACTGGTGAATGTTCAAGTTGATCTCCCAAAGCTGGATAAGGAAGAACCTTCATGTTCCCAGATTGGTGATGATGATTTTCTTAAAGTTCAAGGAAAGGAAGGACAATACTCCAATTTGGAGACTGGACCAGTTAGCTACTTGCTTCTTGAAGCAAGTCAGACTCTCGTGAACGAATTGGAGAGCCATGTTCTATGCGATAGGACATAGATTGGAGGTAATTCAGTGAATACACCAACGAGAAAAATAGAAAATGTTCATCGTATTCAACCTCATTCTTAGTCCAATGATTTTGTTAAAGAATTTAGATGACAAAATTGTAAGACGAGAAATTTAAAGAACCATGAAAAGAATAAAACTGCAGCGTAGCATGGGTACATATCTAGTAATATTAAAACCACACTACGGTGGTGAGTGAAACATACAGAGTCAAAGAGTGGTTTAGAATATAGAAAGGATCCAATCAAATAAGCATTTAATTGCACCCACCTAATAAACCAACCACTCTCAATAGCAATAAAGCCCACATAAGCAGCATTACAGAGATAACACCAAGCATGAACAGATCAAAACAGAGAAGAAGCGAGTCGCCTCTCATAATCAAGGAGAGCTCGAAGCCATGACGGGGATGGCGAGGCCACATAAGACTGACATATATCCTCCCGAACCACACTTTGTGCTATGAGAAATGAGCCTCTATTTGTTGATCTTGGTTCAAAAGAAAATTTTGCATATTGAAAGGATTTGAGCGATTGCGAAATCAAACATGAGAAGAAGGCCTTAGCCGGATTCTGTTTTGGCTTTGCCACCTCTTTGACTAATTCATCAACCTCATAAGCAAAGATGACTTTTGTGATTCTTAGAGAGGACATGCTCTCCATCGCCCACAAGATGGCTTTAAACTTTGCATCCAACAAATTATCAAGCTGTAGAAAGGCTTTTCTACTGTGGGAAATAACGTTACGTAGATGATCACGCAAGATCCACGTAGCTCCTCCTATTTTTCTATCATTAAACCAAGAAGAACCAATGTTACATTTATACCAACCTGGTGGTGGTGGATGCCACTTAACCTCTTTCCGTAAACCTCCTTGAGAAGAAGAATGTACAATTTGCTCATTTAGACCCTTTGCTTTGTCCCACAACTCTGCATCTTCTACAGCTTTTTGGTTTGTTTCAGGGGCTGTAAACAATACTCCTTTGTAGATGAACGAGTTCTTATTCTTCCATATTAACCACAGGTTCCACGAGATTGCTCTTCTCACAGCTGCAGGAATCTCTCTAATAGACCAATAAGTGAATAAATAGTGCATATTGGAGAAGAGTGATCCTTGATCAAAACTTCCTTGCGGGTTTGGAATACCTGACATCACCCATACCTGTCGAGACATAGAACATGTAAAGAGAACATGATTGGTAGTTTCGTTCTCAATTCCACATAATTGACATTTCAGTTCAATCTCGATTCCTCTTTTGTGAATGTTTTTAGCAACCAGAAGAGCACCACTTAAAGCTCTCCACAAGAAATTCCTAATTTTGGGTACGGTCGGAATAGACCACGCCCTTTATTTTAAGGAGTTCAATGATGGAAACGCTTCTGCTTGAGAAAACAAGTAAGGATAAGCCGATTTGTGAGCAAACTAGTACCCTGACTTAACATCATAATCCCCCGTCTTTGAGTATTGCCACGACCAGAAGTCATCCTGAAAAGCTGTAGGTTTTGTCCTTGTTATAACTACATCCCTTTGATAGAAAAACTTATTTAACAAGGAATATTCCACTCACTTGTAGGAGTAATGATGAGGTCTTTCACCCTAAGATCAAGGTTGATCGTCCTTTCTTTGTTCCAAGGGATTCGCATGACCCCATCCAAAACCCATTGATCCTTCCAAACTCTAATAGAGTTCCTATTGCCAACCATCAGATTTGCACCTTGCAAAATGAGATTCCTGCCATTGAAGGAGACTCCTCCAACCAAAAGAGGAGTTCAAACCATGTACATCATTAACAAAGGCCGAGTTTTTGTGGTACCTAGATTCAAGAAGTCTTGCTAATAAGCATTCCAGTTCTTTCATAATTTTCCATGCTTGCTTAGCTAGAAGGGCCTGGTTAAAGCTTTCAATATCTCTAAACCCCAAACCTCCAATAGCTTTTGGTAAACACAGGTTTTTTTCCAACTGCGTCAATGAATTTTCTCTTGTTTTCTCCTGAGCTCCACCAAAACTGAGCCATTGCTGAAGTGAGTTTCTTACATGAAGACTTAGGAAGTCTAAAGCAGCTCATTGCGTAGACCGGCATTGCCATAGCAACAGATTTAAGCAAGACTTCTCTTCCTCCCATTGAGAGAGATCGAGAAAACCAATTTGACATTCGACCTTGCAGCCTCTCATAAATAAATGCTAACAAATCCTGCTTGGAACCATTGAAACACTCAGACAGGCCCAGATAGTTTGATGTACCTCCAATGGAGTGAATTCCCAGAACTTGTTGACTAGCTACACACGTAGCTGCCGGTATCTTCACTACAAAGGTTATGAACGACTTTTCCACACTGATTTTTTGACCTGAAATCTCTTCATATGTTTTCAGAATATAAGCAAAAGCTCGGGCTTGAGGTATAGTAGCTTCCATCATAAAGAGACTATCATCTGCAAAGAGCAGATGATGAATCTTTGGGCCATCACGTGAGAAACTAATACCATTGATCAGATTCTGTCTTTCTGCTTTCCACATCATACGTGAAAGGGCCTCTATACACAACACAAATAAGAATGGTGAAATGGGATCGCCTTGACGAATCCCACGTTGTGGATATATAAGACCAAAGGGCTGATCATTGATCAGAACAGAATATGAGGCCGACGAGACTGAAAACATAATCCAAAAAATCCATCTCCGATCAAACCCAAGAGCTGTAAGAATAGCTTCAAGAAATCCTCATTCTACTCGGTCATACGCCTTTGATATATCTGATTTGACCGCCATAAACTTCTTTGACGAAGGAGGGTGACTTTTCAAGCTATGAATTACCTCGTGTGCTATCATAATGTTATTTGTAATGACTCTGTCCGAGACAAAGGTTGATTGGAATGAAGAGACTATCATAGGAAGAATTGGCTGCAGTTTCTTTGCCATTATTTTAGCAATAATCTTATACATTACGAAGCACAAGGTGATGGGTCTATAATCTGTAATGCAAGGTGAATTTACCTTCTTCGGAATAAGACATAAATGAGTGAGGTTTCATTCTCTCGGAAACTGATTCAAGGAGAAGAATGCCTTAACTTCTGCTGTAATTCTCTGTCCAATAATATCCCAATACTTTTTAAAAAAGAACCCATTCATGCTGTCAGGACCAGGCGCACTAGACGGGTTAATTGAGAAAACCACCTGTTTAACTTCAAGATTAGTCACAGGACCTATCAAAGATTCATTCATTTGAGGGGTCACTCTTGGAAACAAGTCATCGAAAAGATGGGCAGATGACTGTGGATTGGACAATTTGAACAGGTCATTGAAGTACCTTGTAGCTACCTCACCTTTGGAAGCTTCACCAAAGCATAAAATACCATACTCATTCTCCAATTTACCTAGGCATTTTTTTTATCTAGATGCACGAACCGAAGCATGAAAGAATGATGTGTTTTGATCCCCACCTCGTAACCACTTCTCACGGCTCTTTTGCCTCTAATACTCCTCCTCCTCTTTATAAGCCAAAGACAAGTCTTTCTTAGACTCATACAACCTTTTGAAATCTCGAAAATCTGCAGTGAGTTCATTGTTCAGCACCTCTTGTATTCTAACAATCTTGGTCTAAAAGTTTAGGGAATTGTTTCTTTTCCATTGGCTTAGTTTTATTCTACACTATCTCAAACCATCCATCGATGAGGCCCCACCAGCTGAGTTATCCCAAGCAGCAATAATAGTCTCTTTAACAAGAGGTTTATTGAAAAGTCTTTGATCAAACCTAAAGCAACCTCTGAACTGAACCTGATCATTCACTAGTTTGACCAACACATGACTATGATCAAAACCTGATTTTGGTAGAAAAACTTGGTTTGAACCCGGGAAAATTGAGAACCATTCTCGTGATCCGAAGGCACGATCAAGCTTGCATTGAACCCAATGATCTCTTCTTTTTCCTGCCCATGAAAATCCATTTCCAATACATCTAAGCTCAGCCAAACCACAACTCGATATCATGTCACCAAAAGGTCAACACGAAGCGTCCGATCTAACAGGACCTCCCCTCTTTTCCTGACAGTGTTTAAAGTCGCCCATTATACACCACATCTCTCTAGGTCTAATTGTTCCAATCCTCAATAGTCATTCCCAAACTTTCTGTTTTTCCTTTTGGTAAGGAGAACCATAGACAAAGGACAAGTAAAAAGACAAACTTCCCATTTCCACAAAGGTATCGATTACATTCATATCCGCAAATTTTACATTAACCGAAATAGAGTTCTTCCAAAAAATTTCTAAACCACCATTAAGGCCAACAGGATCAACAATATAAACCCGTGTGTAACCCAACCATTCTTGGAGATCCACCAAAAAATTTGACTGTTTTTTGTTTCCATCAAAAACAAAATATCTGGGAAATGTTGGAGCCTCATTTCCTTAAGCCTAGGAATTGTCAAGTTCAATGCCCCTCCCAGGCCTTGACAATTCCAGAAGAGAACACTCATCGAGGTTCAGGTAACTCCCCAGCAGGAGCTACCGCTTTCTTGTCTTTTTTAACCAACTCAGAACCAGTTGAATCTTGAGTAGATTCCCTTCTTCTAACAACAGCCTACACCGTAGACTCTTCTCCTGTTAGCATCAAAGCAGGTCCATTAGGAGTTGCTTTTGTAGAGAAAGTTTTCAGAGGAGCTATATTTTCTATTTTATATTAATCTGTGAGAGACTATCTGGAGAAACATCACCCTTGGCGATGGAATTCAGAGTGGGACAAGGAAGAACATTCCCTGAACCTTCAAACCCAATGTCCTTACTTTTGAGTTTATAAATGATGTGATTTTCAAAAGCTTCAGCAGCTAAGTTTGTATTCCCTCCTCCAATGGCAGCCGCCATCAATTTAGGAGGATTACCCGCCTCCTTCATTGCCCCCTCCATAGTATCTTTGATTTCATAATAAAAAATAATACCTTTTCCTTTATCAAATTCCTCAAATACAATGGGTGGAGTTTCCAGACGAAGAATAGTCTTCTTCAAAATCGGGTCAAATTCAGCCTCACGAACAGTTTTCTTTAAGAATTCTTCTCTAACTCTCCTTTCCCCCCTTCAACAAATAGAAAGAACGATCTCATCTGGTCTAACACCTCAGCACTGATCTTTGGTCTTCCTGTCTCTTTATCTGGTTCAACTTGATGGTCTTCCAAAACCCCAAACAGAGGATTGGACTCTAGAAAGTTACCTTTCTGCATCACCGCTGCATCAAATCCTTTGTTTCTGAACACCTTTGCTTTTTCTTGTCTCTACTTGATAAGAAGAGGACATTTATCTTTTTCGTGGGTTAAATGTTGACAGAGATAACACCTCTTTTGTACTCTCTCATAGTTAAAAAACACCTCATCTTTACTCCCGAAGGTAAAACTATGACTTTCGATTTCCTTAGAGGATTAGCAACGTTAAAACGAGCCTTTACCCTGATATAATCTTTCACCTGAGCCTTAAGCGGATCCATTAGAACCTCAATAACTTGACCAATTAGCTCACATATCGTTGTTATCTCCTGAACAGTATAGTAATTGATCGGAAACTTCCTAATTTGAACCCACAGATGAACAAATTAGAGGTAGTCGACCGGCGGAGCTTCAACCCATTTCTCCAAAGCTATAACCCAATCACTGTAAGTCTGAACACCTTTCTCCAGAATTTCTTCCATATCATACTTATGATCGAAGATAAACTGAAACTTCTCTTGGTTTAAAGCAATACCTCTGACTTTCCCTATCTTCTGCCATTTCCTAGGTAGGTCTAGAATGAGACTCGCCATCTTTTGGCAGTCTGGGTTTAGAACACGACCAATAATACTCAAAGCATTCCTTTCATTCAAAACTCGGGTAGATTAGGCATCTGAAATGATTCATCCACTTCTTCGATGCAAAGGGCCATTAAAGCACAATCCATGGATGAAGACATCTGAATTTCGACTGGATTTGATTTCTCTAAACCACAACACACGGTGGCGATTAAAGAGTTAGGTTATTTCTACGGCTGAAAGTGTATTATTTCGTCACAAAAGCTCTATCTACGACCAACAAAAGATACTGGACGAGTTAGAGGGTCTTAAGCTCAAAAGAGAGAATCTGTAGTGTCACACATTTAACGAAGACCATTTAGAAATGATATTTTACACAAATTTTAAAATATATATAGTATGTATAACCTTTGAAGTGACTAAGTTTTGCAATTTAATACTCTTAATAAAATAAATGCAAATCAATATTATCAACTCTAAAATCAGTATAATAGAGTTATACATTATAAATCTTAATTGGTAATACTCTTTTAAATGTTAATTATATTTGAAAATTTTGAATGGACAAATATGATTGGCTTTTAAAAGAGCACTATGCTCAACAAAAGGCCTTACTAATCAAAGTTTTAGTTATCAAATTTCAAAATTATAACAAATAAGCCATAATGATAAAAAATCTAAATCTACACTTAAAATTTTGAAAATTTATTGTATAGGATCGTAAAATTTTTCTAAAAATTGTATAAAAGTTATATTGCATTGATGGTATTTACTTGCATCTATTTTACTTGGAGGCAGTGTTTTCATACCCAACCCGCACAAAAATCCGGACTACCTTTTGGATCACCGGGTTACCGGTCGATCTGGGTCGACGGCCGAATCGATAAAATAAATTTTATATACCATTATATCTATATAAATATTTTTATATATAGTTTTATAACTGAAAAATAAAAAGACTAAAAGTTTATAACAATTTTGCTAAAATTCTAAAAGTATAAATATTAAACAACCAATCTTGCTTAATTAATATCACTATTTATTCATGTTTTCAACATCAGAAAATTAAAAGTTACATAATTTAATACAATTTTTTTTTGAAAATTCTGTTAAAACAAACATTTTAACGATACAATCAGGTCTTATATTTAATNTTTTTTTTTGAAAATTCTGTTAAAACAAACATTTTAACGATACAATCAGGTCTTATATTTAATCATAAACCTTTTATTAATCATCAAATCAAATTTTCTGTATTTGAACTAAGAAATACATATAATTAAATTCTCAAAATTTGATAAATTTAAGGAAACTAGTATTCGTCCGGTCAAACCGATTTACAGGATTCCAAACTAAAGATGGCGTTTTCCGGGTTTTACCGGTTGCTATAGTAGCAGATTTTGTCACTAAACCTGAACCAAAAGAACAATCGGATCCAAGATTAACCAGTCCAACCGGCTGATTCAAATCGGGTATAAAAACACGGCTTGGAGGATCTTGGCCATTTCGTTTTTTGCCCAAAGAGAAGAAAAGATTTGGTGTTTGGAGACGGTTGCTCATACCTCTTTAATTAGCCCATCAAAGATGTGATACCAAAAGACCAAGAAACTTTCACATACATTTTCTTTGGATATATATATATATATATATATATATCATGATCATTGGACTATACGATCAAAAGATTTTGAATGATTCATATCATTATCAATAATTGTTCCATTGCGCCCAGTTGATTGCCCCTTCAAAGTATCAAATTTTAATCGGGAAAAAGACCAAAAAAATCCTCAACTATTGCTAATAAGCATTTTTAATCCCAAACTTTTAATGAGTAAATAAAATACTTAACTTTTGGTTGACTGATAAAAAATCAGACTCCAAAAAAGTCAACGTTAGTAATAAACAGATCTATTAAAATCAATTCCAAATTCCTAATTTTTCCAAGTTTACTTCTTCTCCCTTTTTCCTAAGCTGCCAAAGTATTTTTTAAAGTGTCCATGAAATCCTGTAATTTTAAAATTAAAAGTTCAAATTCAATCTCTAAGACCATTTCCAATGGTTGCCTTCATTTTTTCTTCAAAATTGAAGTTTTCCAAAAATGAAGGATGTGTTTGTACCAATGGTTTATTTCATTTCTTACTTCAAATGAATATTTTAGTAATATTTTGATCTATTATATTTCTTATTAATTTCTAAATTATCTTTATACTTTTCAAATATATATATTTAACCCACATTTATTAATTTTAAGTAAATAATTAATCACAACTTTGGTGAAATCATAAAATTTAATTACATATCACATAAATAGAAAAACAAATGATAGTACTCGTGATAATCATGTATTTTAAATTATGATTTTCTATTTGTTAACAATATGTTCTTGTTATATATATTATAATATATATTACTGTTATATTTTATAACTTTGTGTTATATTTATTAGTTAGAAATTTACTAAATTTAAAAAAATTATTGTCTTTAATAATAATTTGGTTTTTATTTTATTTTTATTATATCCTAAAATTTTAGTTAGTTACAAAATAATAAAACAATAGAATTTAAAGGATCATTTTGCAACTAAAAAGTCTTATTTAAAAATGAAGGAAGAAATGAAGATCCTTCAAATTTGAAGAAAAAATTTGGAGATCTTCAAATTTGAAGAGGGATTTGAAGCACTATTGAAGAAGATTTTTCTTCAAATATGGAGTTTGAAGAGAGATTTGAAGCACCATAAGAGATGCTCTAAGAAGATTGTCTTTACAAACTAGTCTATACGTACAATGGAAATTCTTTACTATTTTTTTCATGATAAAATATTATTTTTTTTTATGATAAAATATTACTATTTTTTAAAAAATCTGTGATTTGTAACTAGACTCTTTGCCTTTGTTTATTCTATGTTGTGATGATGTATGCTTCAATCATATTTTGAGGCAGTATATGATTAATAAGTTCTTTGATTAACATGCTTTGGTAAGGATTTTAGATGTCTTTTGGTAAGGTTTTTAGATGTTCTCTAACCATTGTTGTTTCCAAACCATGTAGACTCTTGAAGCTTTCCTTAATTGAAACAAACATAGATTTGCAGATGCAGGATTTGATTTCACTCCATCTTAACATAGCTTGTGTATATTCTGATGTTGTAATCTCTCTTTGTTGATCTGTCTAGATTTTCAAATGTTCCTGTGCTAAATTTGTACATCTATTAAGAAACAAATGTATATCTATTAATATTTGTGGCTGAATAAATAATGTAGTTCTCCAAAACCCAAAAAATAAGAGAGATATCATATGCGACGAGAAATTGAAGAAAACTAATGCTTCTTTTCTTTATATAAAGTTACTGGAAAAAAAATCAGCAACCTCATTCGACTTCCATTTTTATGGCTTATTCTTTAGGGTTTTTTGCTTCTTCTCTCCCTATCTCTTGAGTGAAAAAACAATTCTTCTGCAAAGATTTTTTTTAAAAGCCAAAACCAACAACATCATGACTCCCTCTTCTACTAAACTTCTATCACGTTGGGCCCTGGTCATTGCCAAATCTTCACAAAACGATGGTAATAGTGCTGATTCTGGTGTGTTTGATGGAGATTTTCATGAGCTCTTGAGTTTAATAAACTCGGACATCTTGGCATGTCAGAAAATGCATGTGGTTTCAAGTCTTACTGATGCTCACTTTCTTGCACTACTCTGGTGTCCTGATTTAACAAAGAATGGCTCAAAAATGTTGAGGTGTGGGAAGACCTTAAATATGAGAAGAATGTTGAAACTGGAAAGACTTTTGCTTGTCAAAAATTATAGAAACATTCTCTTCATCTCCAATCTCTAAGTTTCCGGCCAATATCCTCAGAAATTATCTATATTATATGTATTAGTCATATAATTGAAATTGAACTTTTGTGGATATAGATGGAAGAAATCCTCTTGTATGTATTTATTTATTCAGCGAAACTGAATTTTTGTGCGATAGAATTTGATGGAATAATACACTTTTTCATCCTTATTGTCAGTCTGACATACTAACTATGAAATTTTTTTTTCACTGAAGAATTCCATTAAAAATCAGATTACAGAACTAAATATATTCTTTTGACATTATGAATATGTGATTGAGTCGTAGAAACCAGTTGATAAAAAAAAAAACTTTTTGGTGACAAAAAAAAAAAGAAAAAAAAAAATTCCTTTGAACCGCCAGGTCACTATTATTTCTTACGGGCAAAAACACAACGCCAGAATCTTCCCTTTGTTAACGCATATCCAATATTCCAATTTACATCTGAATTGAATTATGAGAACAAATTATTAAATTCCGATAACGACGCTAAAAAATTAAAACAGGAAGAAAAATTAGAATGCTTCGTCTTCGTTTCAATCTTCTCCGATCTTGTAACCGTCGTCTTTTCCACCGTCTTCGGCGAACTCTCTCCTCTTCTTCTCCGCCAAGTACCGGTTCTTCGGGACCTTCTTTGAATGTCAATGAACCTAAACTCACACCATCTCCGTCACAACGCCTATCGCGAGGTCTTCTTCCGTCAATTTATACCGTTTCTCCATCTTCTTACTTCTCTAGGAAATCCGTTTTTGTTCTCTCCGCCGCTGCTTTATCTACCGCGGTTGCGTACGCTGCTGTTTTCCCTTCTGATCATGACCAATCAAATCGCAACCCTAACGCAAACAACCGTATATACGAGTCTGTCGAGCAAGCGGTTCAGAAATCCGGAAATTCCTTGAGGAGAGTGGTTCATCATGCTAGACAAACCGGTGCTGCGGCCTCGGTTCTGTGGCAGTCGCTTAGTTCGGTGCTCTCTTCAGCCAATCATGAGGTGCGTGCGGGATTCGAGTTACGTGTGGCTGCTCTTCTAGCTGATATAGCGTCCGCTAATGCTGCTCGTAGAGCCGCTCTCGTCGGAGCTGGCAGTGGTGCGGTGGTTGATTGGTTGCTCGAGACTGTGGCTGTTCCCGGCGACAGAATTGGGGCTCAGGATGAAGCGGCTAGGGCTCTGGCTTACCTTATTGCTGATCCTACTGTGCGGAAAGACGCTCTAGGAAGACCTGATGCAGTGCCCAAGTTGCTCAAGTTCATATTCTCGTGTCAACCAAAAAACAAAAAGGTGCGTTTTGCTTCCACTAGTTGCTTAAAATGCATAACTCCAATCGGAATGCCTATTTACTCTTTGGGAAATTGTAGAAGGATTATTCTTGTAGATGTAATGGATACTGACTAGCCAACTGATATGAATCTAGATAGCTTTTTAGGATAGAAGAATCAAAACACATTTCGATGATCGGTAAGTAGCTGTAGAACTATGAGTTTTGTGTGTCTCTAGGGTTGTTTGTCAAGTGTCAAGTTGTAGAAAATTAATCTCATTAGCAGACGAGAGGCTTTATGAAACATCAGATTCTTGATACTGTGATGCTTCTGGTTGTGTTTTGCCATTGATATATAGCTTTTCTTTGGGAGCAGCATTCAAGACGTAGTTCATTCGATATTTCTGATTCTTTGAAAGGTAGGAGCATGCTTGTGGCTGCCATAATGGATATTGTCACATCCAACTGTGACACAATAGAAAAGGCACCTTTTAAGTCATCATTGTCAGGGAATGCTACGATGAGAGATATTGCTGCAGCAATTCAAGTAATTGAGGAAGGTGGTATGTATTTTGACGAGCCGGAAGAAGATGATGACAGTGACGATGGAAGAAGTGGGATTAAGGGAATTGGAATTAAAATCCTTGAAGGAACCACAGTTCTGGGACTATCAAGAACCAGCGGACTTGCACCGTTGGGTGACCTAAATGCTAATCCAGGAGAGGGAACTCCTAAAGCATTTGCGTTGCTAAGTAAACATGATAATACTTCACAAGCTAATTTGTCATCTGCCGTCATTCCTGGCCTATGGGATGATTTACAT